>VCCN01000432.1:7541412-7553674 GCA_006491835.1 Architeuthis dux | reverse complement strand
TGTCCACACAATATCTCTAAAAGTTCTCAATAAATTTCAATGTCATTTTGTGGAATGGGCTAAAGAAGAATTGATTAAATTTTGAGGCTGATCGAAGAATTTTTTACAGTTACCTCCCCTGCATCGGAAGTATATATAAACTGATTTTAATACAGTTTTTAGTGACAGCGGCGTTGGCAGAGGTATGCACTCTCTGAGCGCTTTCTAGTTTATTAGTGTCCTCAGAACACAGCAAAACAACTGGAAACAACATTTTATGCTTTTAAAATCCAAGCAAAGTCTGTCATTCTTGGGTTTATAGCATTGTGTTATGTGTTCCAGATTTATGTTAGCAGGTAGCATTTCATTGCATACATCCCCATTTTCACTTTACAGAGCTGTCGGAACGAAATTCATATTGTGCGGGCTGTGAGCAAAGCGGAAACAAGTTTTTTAGACCACACACCTATTGTAAAAACTGCACTGTTTAATTGATTGATATATGATGATATTCAGATATCTAATTGATGAAGATAATTATGAATAAAAGGCTGCTTAGGGAATTTTTGAAAATAGAGCTTCAAAATCTGTCAGAAATCAATGTATTTTTCAAGTCATCCACAGGATTTTTCTTTTATTAATCATATTGACTGAAAGATTATAACTGAGTTGTTTTATATTCATTTACAGCAATTTCTTTTAGTTTTACTTTCTAAGTCTATTATACGTCTATGAACTAGCAAAAAATAATTGAAGGGAATAATTGGTTTATTTACTCTTTCTGTAATCTGAAATCTAGGTTTTTGCAGCATTTAAAAAAAAAATAAGGAACACATGTAAGTAGACATAGTGTTAAGTGTCGACACACAAACCATTTCTATGCATACATAAAGTGTTACATTCTTCTTAGATGAAAATTGGCATTGTGCTCCGTTCCATCACCAGATGTCTTGACAAAAAATGCCTTATCTCTGAGATGGAACAATGGTTAAAGGAGAAGCGAGCACTTTAAGGATTTAAGTTAGGTTGGTCTACAAAACAAATTCTTACTAATATGTAAATGGTTGGATACAATGTCTTAAAGAATCAAAGAGACTGTGTTTAGTATTTAATCAGTTAAAGCATTAATTTAACACCAAAGTCACATGATCATCTTTTTACTGACCTGAATTGCTGCCTGTGAGTTCCTTTCAGGGTTCCAACTGTTGGTCTGATATTAAAAAAAGAAGATAAGAACATTAAAACAGATATTTTTCTCCTTCAAGCAGAATCTCCAAACAGTATATATATCAACTTGACCATTTTAGCACATCATGGTATACAGTCAATTATTTGACAAGTCATTACAGTGATCCTAACAAGTTTCTGAATCAAGACTTGATGAAGAAAATCACATTACAATTCATGTGTAACTTCTTGGAAACGACTCATTTAAACAGGTGATTCCAACAAAGAAACAATTATCGTGTATATTTATAAAAAAGTCTTTTTCATAATAAATTACTTACTCATGACTCTTGGCCAAAAATCTAGCATGTCTTTGACAGAAGACCATTTCTTGAACTGTGTGACGTATAGCATTTCCATCCCACTTCCAAATAATCGAGTGACCTTTTGTGATATAGATGACTTCTGGTTGAAATCCTGTGTTTGTGATATGAGCCTCTAGATCAATTCGGTCGTGCACATTTATAGTGAGAATGGGGCCTCGCACATTAAGTCTGGTAAAGAATAAGAGAATACAACCAATTTGAAATGAAAGCTGGGAATTTTTTAAAAACTTAGTTTTATATCATAATAATTCCTATATAATAATCATGTGATGCTAGACATATTTTGAGTAGGTTCTTAGATTTTTACATACAAGAAGGTTCTATACTTTGCCAAAGCTAACCTAGAATTATACTCTTATTTTTACCAGCTAACCTGAAAAATTAGTATAACTGGGAGATCTGAATTTACTAACTAAATCTGTTTCATAAAACATTTTTTGAATTAGAAATTTATTTACTAATGTTGTTTTTTCTTCAATATTGAAAATTTCATGATGGGAAAAGTTGAAAATGAGAGAGATATTTTTGTGTAATCTCAAAAAAGCTAAAAACTATTCTCTATTTCAATAAATAGTCAGGGTCTTTTTCACTATCACTGGTAGAATACAAAATCTTTTCCTAGTGCCCTTTTCTTTAGACTGCCTATAATTGTCTTATCAGTTCTCTGAAATTTATGAGGTAGAGAAGGAAAATATATTTGAATTCAAATAGTTCAATAAAAAAAACTTTTAATTTTGAATTCAAGCCCATCAAAATTTCAAGATGAAAAATAAATGACCCATTTCTTATGAAATTGTCCAATAAATCTATTTGTAAAATTTTTATTAAAAAACTTTAGTTCTGAATGTATGTGAAAGAGAAAAAGTGAAAATTACATTCTTCAAGTATAAAGTGATTTGATAGAATACCTCATCATGGTCTCCCTTTCCCTACAAAGAGATCCCATACAATTTTATTTAGAAAAAAAACGATTTCTTATGTATGTCCCCATGGAGTTTGCTTCCTAAAGTACAACTCAGATGCCATAGAAAGAGTTCAGAGGAAAAGCCACCAAGATCATTCCGAGATTGGGAAATATATCCTACACTGAAAGATTAAAACAACTTAATCTAAAGACCCTTGAATACAGAAGAAAATAGTGCTGACCTACTAGAGGTCTATAGAATCCGGAACAACATACATAGAGTGGATACTGATGTTCATTGCTCAAAATGCCCTGATAAGAAGATGTTGACTTCATATATGTGCAGTATAAACCAGGACACAGTCATAAACTACAAATTCAGACCTCCACTGGTGTTAGAAAAAGATTTCCTCTCTGCAAAAGTGGCAAACGCATGGAACAGCCTAAGTGAAAAGATGGTCACATCCGAGAATATAAATATTTTTTTAAATAATCTTTATTCTGATATCGGACATACCAAATTTAACTACCATTTTTCTTTAAACCCAGCCCAAATACACTGAAGCTGTCTTAATGATGCAATTAACTGCTGTCAAAAAACGTCTATTTCAAGTATATAGTCAAGTATATTGTATATAATTGTCCAGAGGCAAGAGATCATAGTTTTAATGTCACATGAACAAACTCATTTTCTCTATCCACATTAATTCATGGAAGAAGCATTTTCTCTCGGATATTTTCCAAGTTATTACATGATTTGTATTTGTGTAGTAATTTAGACGAGATATCAACCTTTTTTAACATTAATTACTGTTTTGTTACCACGTTGTTGCCTTAACCAAAACACTGTCGAGTATTCAGAAGGCAACTATAAAAAATACTTACAACAAAAATTTGTATTCTGCTCTCAAATTAAAAAGTTGCCTGCAGGTTCGTTCTTGTGGCACAATGAAACTGAAGCCACCCCGGACAGGAATTGGCATTTCTCCATCATGAACAACCTGGTATTTTGAATGAAAAATATAGATTTTAAAATTATGAGTGCATATGTGTTCATATAAATGAAAAAAACAAACTTTTTCTCCTCTAATTCTGTAGTTTATAGGGGTTTTTTCCCCGGGATAGTATGTTTTAAAATAGAATATAAAAATACTATAAGCGATGATCACCAATAAGTAATGTTAACGTTTCCACGTAATGTTATGTAATGACAGATCTTTACAAATAGAGTTCTTAGATGGCCTTTTGCCTATATTAATTCCTTACAATATCTACAGCCATGTCAGCTGGGGCCTAGAATGTGCCAACTGTATCCCCTGCAGAGGGGTAGGACCCCACCAACCAGGGACCACCTTTTATTTCACCAAAGTCGCAAGACACTAGTTAAAAAAAACAACCTTTCACCAAAGTCGCAAGACTATTTGGGGGGAAATTTTAAACTGATTTTGGCATTAAATAAACCATCAAGGGTTGATATGCTGCTAAACAAATCAATCAATCAATCAATCATTACAATATCTACTAGCATCTTACAATTGAAAATAAAATGTGGTAAGTATTAGTAAATATAGGGATAATGAACAATTTTAAAATCAAAGGAACATTTCTTTCATATATTATAACCAAGAGCATATTATATTCAGGAAATTACAGTAAAAACTGTAATACTCACCTGATAAAAGCTTAGTTTCTCATCATATTCTTCCCACAGGAAAGTGACAGTCTAAAAAAAAGAATTATATGGCTAATTAATTTATTTTTATAAGTGTGATTATAACAAAACTAAACTCAGATATAATATTTGCCAATATGTAAGTGAGAAGAGAACCATAGACAATCCTCTTATCTATTTGAACTATATTCTGTGACAATCAAAGAAAGATATTTCAATTAGTACTCAAAATCTTTTACAAAGTAGGTCAGTTTTTACTTTAAATGAATCAAAAGGAATTTTTAGAACATTTTATTTTAGTGTGAAAAAAAAGTATACAATTTGTATATACAAGCACACATCATAACAATCATATTTACACAATATCTACAGCCTTAAACCTTTGCAGTGGTGTAATAAACATCATAATTCTTCTTAAAATCATTTACATCTGTTGATAACATTTTATTTTAGTGTGGAAAAAAGTATACAATTTGTATATACAAGCACACATCATAACAATCATATTTACACAATATCTAGGGCCTTAAATCTTTTTGCGGTGGTTTAATAAACATCATAATTATTCTTAAAATCTTTTATATCTGTTGATAGCACTACATATTCTGGTAATCTATTCCAAAGTCCCACCACTTTATTGCTAAAAAACAATTTTCTGATATTCAATCTACTTCTATTTGCTCCTACTGGATATGTGTGACTTCTCAGTCCCTTGTAACCCCTTCTAGTAAAAATTACATCAGGGTTTACTACTTCTAAACCATGTATAATCTTGAACATTTCTATCAAGTCTCCATAATCTCTCCTATTTTCTAACGATGCTAATCCTAATACTTTTAGCTTATCCTCATAACTCGTACTTTTTAATTCTGGTACTAACTTGGTTGCACATTTCGGGACTTTTAGACAATCCAATCTCTACTCCCTATCTTTGATGTTATCGACACAATGTTTTGGCTAATCCATTCTACGGCCTTCTTCAGATCTAATATGTAATATCTGTAAGGAATTCCTCATGTTTCACACACATCTTTCAAAATGAAATAATGTTTTTGTAAACATAAGTATGGGAAATTGTCTATAACTTTGTGAAGAGTCATTAATATTCCAACTTTTCTTCAAACAATCCAATCTCTTCTTCCCATCTTTGATGTTGTCAACATAACATTTTGGCCGTTCCATTCTACAGCCTTCTTCAGGTGTAATATGTAATACCTGTAAAGAAAGAGTCTCTTTATTCAGCCTCTTTCTTCTGTAGTGCAGAGCCAGAGAAATAGACCGAAAAAAAGTAATCTCTTTCCATTACAGATATTACATATTAGATCTGAAGAAGGCCGTAGAATAGATTAGCCAAAACATTGTGTCGACAACATCAAAGATAGGGAGTAGAGATTGGATTGTCTGAACAAAAGTTGAAGAGTGTAGGGAGGAGTCTTTAGGAAAGAGAGTAAAAACCACTTACTTGACCCTCCATGATGGATATATTTTCAGGTTCAAATCCATCTGAGGAAATTTTGACACAGGGTGGCTCTATCCCTTCTGAAAGTGGAAAATATATATTCAGCAAGATGAGAGAGCAAATGAAATATTAAGTTTTTGCTACTTCTTATGTATGTTTGTACTTTTGGTAGAAATCAAAGTCATATGTTTTATGTCAACAGAACCTCAATTAGCTCTGCATAGAGTGGGTGTCAAAGATTTTTTTTAAATAGTGCAAGGATATAAAAGGTTTACCAGTTAGATAGATATGAACAGACTGTGATAGATAGATTGATAGATAGATATATCATGATTGATAGCTGTGGCAGAGATAAGTTTTTAGACAGCAATTCCACATTTAAAATTATTTCATTGAATGTGATAGACCAGGAAGACTTCATATGAATGCTATCTTTTTCTTATTTTCATGAACAGCTATCCAAATGTCATAATTAAAATGGTATAGTAATTCTATTTTAGTCTAATCTTGAATTCTACAGCATCATATCAATAAAAACCCTCCCCATAAATTATCTGACTATATGATAAGATGGCTATTATTAGGAATCCCTATTATACTCAATTATTGTGACCGAGCCGTAGGCTAGGTTGCTATTATCAAATGTATTGTTCAGAGAATTGCCTTATATCTTGGAAACTATTAAAGATAGAATCATGCTGTTTTCACAATTCAATAACACATGTTTTGAAGATTCATTTAACTTTTTTTAAATAACCCGATCCAGCCCATTCGACACACATTCTGAAGTTAAATAACTTGGAAAATAACGAAGATAGAAACATGAGGTTTTCACCAATCGATAGCCCATTATTTTGATATTTATGGTGTTTTTTTTTGTACTTAGGGAGTTATGGTGGTTTTTCTGAAATAAGTCATTTTGGTAATCTTTGCTTGTACGAATATAAAAAATGGAAGCCAAACACAACATACAAACAACATTATTACACACCTGTATAAGCAAGGATTACCTCATTTTTAGTGTATTTCAGGAAGGGATAAAGATTTTCTGAATATCTTTTTACTAAATGATAGAACATCGAAAAAAAATTTAAAAAGTGTGAAAGTAAAAAAATGCTCCCTTGTTGCAAGGGAGCCAAGCTATGACACCCCAAATAATTTTGACTGAACCCGGCCTGTCTTTTGTGCTTAATAACTCGGGAATGGATAAAGATTTTTTATCTCTGTCCAAAAAATATCTCCAAAAGTTCTCAATGAATTTCAATGAAATTTTGTGGAAGGTTTGGCAATGGCTAGGGAAGAAGTGATTAAATTCTGCAAAAGTTCCAATCCATAAATAATTTCAGTTTTAGGACTGGGCTTTATGCACAAATAATTTCAAGTTAAGTACTAGGCTTTATGCACAAAAAACAAAGGTTTCTTCAGTTTTCAAGTTGGTCTGGCCGGTTGGCTATGCATGTATCACATGTATAGACAGCAAACTTTTGTTTCTTGAAAATCCCCCCCCCCCCACACACCAAATAGTTTTTTAGTGCAGGGTTCAATTCAATTAATGTAAGATTATACTAAATTGATCCCTTAGATTGTGTCCGGCAACATTCATGCTTTTTTTTGTTGAAAATTCAAACGTTTTTAGTTATAACTGCCCAAGGTGAGAAATAACTTATTCATTTTTTTATTTGATCATCCCCAACATGAGATGCTGCCAAAAAATGTTGGTCGGTTTCTATTGTGTGATTAACCGGACCTGTTTTATTTGTATTTATTTATCTTAAAAATTAAAAATACAAGTCATTGCAAGTTAGTGTACTAACTATGAATTAGCCTTTAGTGTACAAACTATGAATTAGGCTTTAGTGTACAAACTATGAATTAGCCTTTAGTGTACTAACTATGAATTAGCCTTTAGTGTACAAACTATGAATTAGCCTTTAGTGTACTAACTATGAATTAGCCTTTAGTGTACTAACTATGAATTAGCCTTTAGTGTATTAACTATGAATTAGCCGTTAGTGTACTAACTATGAATTAGCCGTTAGTGTACTAACTATGAATTAGCCTTTAGTGTACTAACTATGAATTAGCCTTTAGTGTACTAACTATGAATTAGCCACTTTTCTTCTTTTTTAATAATTCATTACATAAAAGTCCTTTTCAGAGTTACTTTCATTTTCTCAGAGGCAAAATTTAGTTCAATATAATGAATATCTGGAAAACCTGTATGGATTAATTAGGTCTAGAAAAAGATTCAAACGTGACTGATGTTAGATATTGACATTTAGTTATAAGGACAATTCTCCATTAATAATAGATTCACTTAATCCATTTAGCAGAGAATGGACTTTGCATAGCCACATTGGTTTCTGAATAAATTATAACCAAATCTCATTGAACTAGCAAACATACAAATGAAATGAGCACACATGAAGTAATAGTAGACTAGGTGTTAAAGATAAAAGAAACAGGAACAGATGCATGAAATATTAAAAGACTGTGACTAAAGGGAGTCTCATCATCAATAAACAGTAACCAACAACAAGAAAACCAGTATGTGTATCTGGTGGACAGTAGCCAAGGCAAGTATGAAACGAAGAAGAAGAAGAAGAAGAAGAAGAAGAAGAAGAAGAAGAAGAAGAAGAAGAAGAAGAAGAAGAAGAAGAAGAAAGTATAAAAATGACACTGGTTACATTTTTATGGTGACATGTTTTTATAGATAATTCAGCTGTTTAATTTTAAAGACTTCAATAACAAATATGTTGTATTAGTTTCATAGCATCTTGAAAGTTGAAAGACGTACGCAGGAAGTGTTACATGTATCATAAGGAACTAAGTAAAAACAAGCTTATAAATATTTAGATTATAGACTCATTTTATCTTTCATTTAGAGTATAAATTGCGTTGGTTATGTGAATCTGCATTTTTTTCTATAATCCAGTTATTATATCTAAGATTAAGAGGGACAAACGGTGCAGTTGGCAGCATTGAGGTAAATACAACTTGAAAATGGAATTCAAATTATAATGTTACTTTTATGCTAATGTCACTTTTATGCTAATGTCATTTTTATGCTAATGTTACTTTTATGCTAATGTTACTTTTATGCTAATGTTACTTTTATGCTAATGTCACTTTTATGCAGCAGGGCTGGCCCAAGACTTTATTACGATTTGGGTGGCCCCATCGCTTCTTCAGGACCCTAAGCAGAATTAGGAAGTGGTGCAGAATGTTTCTCTCACTATCTAGTCTATACAAAAACAAAATATAATTTGGAATGTGTGTAACAGACACATTTGTATTTTTGCACTCACATACTCCGGTCAACAAGTGAAACCACTTGACACACACCTTTAGAACACACAGGTTTTTATTCCGCAAACCAAATTTAATCTTTCCGATTACAACTCTCAGATAACCAACTTTCAGAACACTGGTAAAACGGTACTTGACTTGCAACACGATAACCTTTGTAGACAACAAGTCTGGCAAACCCTTGCAGTCTTGTCACCTTACATTTCATCTTGGAGTTTTGGTCAGTCAATATTTGTTGCTTGACAAATCCATGACTGATCCACCCTTTCCACACAGATGCGCCTCTCACCTCTGATTATGTATGTACACATTCATACTTACACACACACACACTCTCTTCCTTAACATCTTCAACAAACTGAGGACAATTTAACACTTACTAAGTAGTAAGCCAAACTTTTAAATGCATTCTATTTTCTTCTCAACAGCTGAGAACTAGTTATGTCTTCTGTAATAAACATACATATTATTGTTGCAAAGTATTTGTATTCTTTATTCTCATTGCATTTTTACCATGTGCAATCTATGCATTTTCATTCCTTTTACTACTGCAGGAACAGAGAAAGAAAGTGTATATAGCTAACATTACTCTTTCTTTCCCTAGTATCATTAGCACGCTAGTTTGCTGACAGGAGTCTGACCCTTAAGGCTATTATCACTATAGCTACTACTATTACTACCGCTGCTACTATTAGCTTACCATCTAGAGATCACTACGCTACGATCTTTGTTATTGTTTTCACTGTTAACTTTTCCACTATCATCTGGAATCAGATAAATTTAATAATGGAGTTACATTTCCATGACATTGGAAGCATCTGAAGAATTACAAAACATGTTAATAGGGAAAGCAAAAAAGTAGGTTTAAAGATGAACAGAACAAAGACAAAGGTAATGTTCAACGATAAAATCCCCAAAAAGGGCATAAAGATAGAAGGAGAGACTCTAGAGGAGGTCGATGAATATATCTACCCAGGACAGGTTATAAAGATAGAGAAAGACCATGACTGCAAAATAAAACGATGCATAATGATAGGTGGAAAAGCATTTGGTATGAATAGAGACATTCTGTGCCTAAAGCATAAAGTATACAACTGCTGCATAATACCAGCCATGACTTATGGATGCAAAACATGGAAAGTAATCAAACGAGCTGAAAACCAACTCAGAATAGCGCAGTGAGCCATGGAAAGAGCAATGCTATGGATAACTCTAAGAGATAGAAAAAGATCAACATGGATCAGAGAGAGGACTAGAGTGAAAGATATTATACAACTAATTAAGCAGCAAAAATGGAGATGGGCTGGCCACATAGCAAGAAGAGATGACAATAGATGGGGGAAAAGACTAACTGATTGGTGCCCATGGGATAGTAAACGAAGTAGAAAAAGACCAGACACAAGATGGAGGGACGAGATAGAAAAGTTTGCCGGTAAGACTTGGCAGAGGTTAGCACAAGATAGGTCGTCATGGAAGGAGATGGGAAAGGCCTTTGTCCAGCAGTGGACTTATAATGGCTGATGATGATGATGATGATTGCAGAGAGAGACAGAGAAGAGAAACTAAGAAGAGAGTAGTGATGAGAACACAATGTTGAAGACAAAAATAGGCTTTGGCCAACGTGTGCCTTGGATGCAGATGTACAAAGTCCTATCCAACACTAACGGGAAATTGCAGCGATAATGTATTTTTGACTTCAGGTAATGCACCTTTTGTCACAATGAAACATATACTGAATAGGTCTGGTTAGTCACTCAATAGAAACTGTCACGTGACCAACATCTTTTGGCAGCATGCCGTGTTGGGGTGATCAATTAAAAAATTGGAAAAAGCAGTGATCAATGAATATGTTACTCCTCTCACTTAAGTCACACAATAAAAACTGTTATGTGACCAACATCTTTTGGCAGCATGCTGTGTTAGGGGTGATCAATTAAAGATTTGGAAAAAGGGATGATCAATGTATAAGTTACTCCTCTCACTTCTTGTTGCATCACTAAAAAAAAACTTGATTGGGAATCTTGAAAAAACAAAAAAGATCTGGACATAATAAGGAGTAAATGCCTAAATTTTCAGCACTCTTAGCTCCATTGGCGTGGCCTGTACACATGACACATGCATATGTAGATAGCAAGTCGGCCAGGCAGAATCAGTTAAAAACTGAAGAAACCTATGTTGACTATGTTGACAGTTTTGGCTGACGGTTTCTAATTGATGAATAGTTGTTTTAAAGTGATATTTTCATAACTCTGAGTGTGCGTGTGTGTGTGTGTATGAGAGTGTGCATGCATGTGTGTGTGTGTGTGTGTTTGCACAAAAATGTTATATGAGAGATGCAATTTGACATTGCATCTCTCATATAACATTTGTAGTTCTAGCAATATATTCCTTTTAGTCACTGTCAATTCCCAGTCAATTGACTGAATTTTCAAAATGGCCGAATTGCAATTCCTGTCAGGATGAAAGGATGATGAAGTTTTTTGCTTTACCAATGAATCTACTGGAATTAAATGGCCACGTTTCACTGTCGCGTTTCTTGGGTGGAGAAACGGCACTTTTGAAAAGGTTCCTGCTCAGATAGGTGCCATCCTGCACTGGAAGGGAGAGTTCAGATACCTTTGACCCCGAAACAACAGAGCTCTCATCATCTGCATCGCTTGTTTTACTGGAGAACGACTCTGAAACAACAAAAACAGTAAAACAATAATCACTTCAAAACAATTAAAATAACTTTGAAAGAAGACTAAGAATTTACTTCAAATCATGTTTAGTCCTCCTTGCTTAAAGGCCGTCTTTGTATCGAATTAATTATAGAAGAATTTTTATAACCGTGCTCTATCAGGGGACACAAACCATGCTATAATGCAGCCCTGTCGGCTGGGGCCTAAAATATGCTGACTGCATCCCCTGCAGAGGGGTAAGACCCCCCCTCCAAACAGGTGCCACTAAAGTCGCAAGACACTATTTTATAAAAGATAAACGTTCACCAAAGTCGCAAGATTCTAAAAAAAAAACCAACCTTTGACCAAAGTCGCAAGACTCTGATTAAAAAAAATAACCGTTTACCAAAGTCGCAAGACTAATTAAAATAAAAAAATCTTCCACCAAAGTCACAAGACACTAGTTTAAAAAAAAAAAAAAACTACCGCAAGACTCTAATTAAAAAAATAACTGTTTACCAAGGTCACAAGACACTATTTTTGCGATTTTAAACTGATTTTGGCATTAAATGACCCATCAAGGGTTGATATGCCATAAACAAATCAATCAATCACACTATAATGGACCATGTTATATCAGGGGATGCTGTACCAATATAATAAATGTGTCTTATATATATATATAGTGACCAACCAAAAAAGAAGCAAAAACCACAAGCGGTAATC
>VCCN01000432.1:7522850-7536205 GCA_006491835.1 Architeuthis dux | reverse complement strand
CTAAATGAAGTAGTAGTAGTAGCATTACTAGTTGTGGTAGTATTAATAGGAGGAGGAAGAGGAGGAGGAGGAAGAAGAGAGAGATGAGGATGGTTCAACCGAAGGTCTGGACCAAGTTTCATATCAATCCAACATGATACGGCTGAGAAAATTGATATTTAACATTACTAATTGTGGTAGTAGTAGCAGGAGGAGAAGAGGAAGATGAGGATGGTTCACTCAAAGGTCTGAACCAAGTTGTACATCAATCCAATATGATACGGTTGAGAGAATTAATATATGACATAATCAGGACACACCGACCAACCTAAAAAAGCCTCTTAAAAAACGGCAATTTTTGCAATAACGCATTGTGGGGAACGGCTAAAAGTGGCTAGTTTTTTCAGAAAATGGCTAAAATTGGTTAGATTTCATTTCCAGGTAACTGTATATCCTCCAAAAACTCATACAAAGGCTCCAAAAAGTATAAATATACCACGTATTGATCAGATATTAACATTCAAATAACGCTATTCTCGATCTAAAGGTATCGTTCTTTATATTTATATAGAAATATTCATTTTATTTATATTTATTCATACTTTTTGAAGCCTTTGTATGAGTTTTTGAGTTATATACAGATACCTGGAAATGAAATCTACACAATTATAGCCATTCTTTTGACAAATCTAGCCAATTTTAGCCATTCAGAATAGCCGGATCCAAATGGCCATTCTTCACAATCTATTTTTTTAATTTTAAGAATTGATTAAATAAATGTTCTCTTAATGACATCATGCATTCTTTTCTGACATCATGCATTCTTTTCTGACATCATAGCAGCTGGTAAATAAATCACATTACCCTCTTCCTTCTGTTGTTTGAGATATTGGGGACCAACCGACCAACCGAAAAGTGTCTTATAGAGATGCGTAGACACATCTGAAAAACAGTGGATGTATCTTAAGAAAATCCTATTATATGTAAATCAACTCGGGTTCTTTTCTTTGTATCTTTGTATGTATGTGGATATGCATAGTTAAGAATAAGGTAATCTGTGTGGATGTGCATAGTTGAGAATAAGGTAATCTGTGTGTGCATATGCATTGTTGAGAATAAGGTAATCTGTGTGTGGATATGCATTGTTGAGAATAAGGTAATCTGTGTGTGGATATGCATAGTTGAGAATAAGGTAATCTGTATGTGGATATGCATTGTTGAGAATAAGGTAATCTGTGTGTGGATGTGCATAGTTGAGAATAAGGTAATCTGAAAAGGCATTTGATATCAATTAGGACAAATTGCAATGTCATTCATGATTTAAGTCATTATCTTGTGTATCTATTCATTTCTTAATCAAATTTGATTCTGAGATGCCAACTTCATCAAAAGTCGTAATAGTCTACAAATTTCTTAGGTGAAGAAGCATTATGAACCATTATTCATTTTTTACTAGTATTTCTTTCATCTCTATTTCTGTTGCTTTTTATTGCAGCTCTCAGAATGCTATTCCACGATCATATTCATCATAAGTTGTCTTTGTTTACCAAATAAATATTTTCAACTAATACATTTATTATTTAATTTTCATTAATCACTGCTACCCACTGTTAGATATCATGTGCAAAACTAACGCACAAACGCCCGAATAAATGAGTAGTTCCGTAACTAACACAAGTATGTCCGGTTGTTCATTCTTTAACATCCACACACAGCTTACCAATCCAGTGAAGTCTGCCTAGGATATAACACCCACAACACTGGTTTATTACTGGTTTTAGGTTATTAAGTATCTATCTATCTATGTATCTGAACTTCACCCAGCCCTAACCGTTCATAGTAGAAACTTTGAATTTTGCACACACACTCCCTTCAATGAGGGAAAATGTTTTAATTGTTTTCTGAAAATTCCCCCACTAAATAGGTTTTTAGAGGGGGGTTCAATATGCAATGTAAGTTTATGCTAAATTGGTCACTTGTTTGTGCCCGCTTGTTTTTTGAAAATTCAGACCTTTTTTAGTGATCACAGCCCAACAAAAGGCAAAAGAGGCCCTCTAGCTCCATTGGTGCGGCCTGTACACGTGATACATACATACATAGCCAGCCAGCTGGACCAACTCAAAATCTGAACAAACTTATTTTGACAGTTTTGGTTGATGGTTTTGTAATGGACACATACATATTTTTGCACTTACACACTCCGGTCAACAAGTGAAAACACTTGACACACAATTTTCCTAAGGACAACAAGATTGTTACTCCTAGAAATAAAGTTATCTTGTCTGCTAGTGCTTTTAGATAACTAATTTTTAGGACATGAAAATAATGTACTTGACTCACAACATGATACCCTTTGTAGACAATAAGTCTGGCAAACCTTTGTATTCTTGTCATCTTACATTTCATCGTGGAACTTGATGATACCCAGTTCAACACACCACAAATTCAACCAGCCACACATCCACCACTCACCTCTTACTATAAGAAGATAGCTATTCTTCATTCTTTGTTCAATCATTGGTTTGTTGCCTAACAAAACTATGATCTGTTCCACAGAGACGCACCTCTCAATTATGTATGTACACACACATGCTCTTCCTTAACATCTTCAACAAACTAAGGACAGACATTTGACTAAGTGTACAAACTCTTTAAATGCATTCTTTCTTCTTCTTCTCATCAGCTGAGAACTACTTTTTTGTTATATCTTCTGTAATAAATAAACTTATTATTATCGTAAAGTATTTTGTATTCTTTATTATCAATGTGTTTTTACCATGTGCAACGTGCATCTTGCTACATACATGTATTTCATCCCTTTTACTACTGCAGGAACAAACGGAGAAAGAAAGCGTGTATCGCTAACATTTACCCTTTCTTTCTCTAGTATAATCAGCACCCTAGCTTGCTATCGCAGTCATACCCCTTAAAGGCCATTGTCACTATAGGCATTATTACTACTGCTGCTCCTATTAGCTTACTGTTAGAAATTACTACACTATCATCTGTGTTATTGTTTATACCGTAACTTTTTATAATGGAGTCAGATATATTTTATTAATAATGAAGTTAGATAATAATGAATGGCTTGCCTTCGTTAACAAAGATTTTGGGGATGGTTTTCCACAGCATTTGGACCATAGACGGCAGGGCCAATGTGCGGAGTAAACCTCCTAATAATAATATTATTCATTTTTATTTTTTTCACTAGCATACAATGACGTTGCCTCACTTCTCTGAATATAATACAAATGTAAATCTCAGAAAACTACTAACTTCTAAATCTTTTGTGATCACTTTTGTTTAACATTAGTGTAAATACATGTTAATTTAGATTCATATGTTGTTGCTTTCCTGAAAAAAATATGATTTTTTTTATGTGAATAAGAAATATGCAAATTCATGCATTGTAGAATAAATTTCAAAATATCGCTCTCCTGGTCACAAAAGCAAAGTTTGAAGGAAAAAAATGGCCATTTTCTATACATTTCACACATAAGCAATTAGAAAATAACACTCACTACTCCCATGAACACAAAAAATGGCATTTCACGGTGTAATCTGTAGAAAGGTTTTAAATAATATTTACAGTATTCACAGTATGAAGTGTTGGATAGCTATTAGGGGGAGACTACTATGCTCCTTACTATCTATAATATATCTTTGGTTCAGATGATAACATGCTAAATGAAATCAAGCAAATACACACACTTATAAATAAATGAATATATGTAAGTATATATGCATATATGCTGGCCCCTGTCAAAGCTGACCATGGGTGTAACAACTTTTTACAGTTATAACTCCCGGGGGGGGGGGTAGTTATGGGAGAATGGTGTGCCCAAGTTAGTATATAAATCCACTATAATCAAAATAACCTCTGGCAATGTGGTTTATGGATTACATAATATACTCTAGACACACAAGAAATATTAGCAATGAATTCTTGTTTTATAACTTAGCAACTCATATAAATAAGAGGTGATTTCATTTCTTTTTTAATCTGGTCATACAAATGCTCAAATGATGATAATAAGGCTTGATGTCCGTAGCAAGGTATATTCAATGATGCTAATTTTGGTGAAAAGTTATCATTTGTTTTTAAAAAAATAGTCTTGCGACTTTGGTGAAATGTTGTTTTTTTTAAATAGAATCTTGCGACTTTGGTGAAAGGTTATTTTTTTTTAAACTAGAGTCTTGCGACTTTGGTGAAAGGTTGTTTTTTTTAAACTAGAGTCTTACAACTTTGGTGAAAGGTTATTTTTTTAAAACTAGAGCCTTGCAACTTTGGTGAAAGGTTATTTTTTAAAACTAGAGTCTTGCAACTTTGGTGGAAGAACAGGTGTCCCTTGGTTGGGGGTGGGTCCTACCCCTCTGCAGGGATGCAGTCGGCACATTCTAGGCTCCCAGCCAACAGGGCGCGACTAAGCTATGGTTAGCAAATATGATGGTAAAATACAGTATGTAACTATACACGTCTGTGTGTGTGTGCGTGTCTGTGTGTGTGGGGGGTGCAATTCAAGACACATGGGGCACAAATAAACTTCTTCAAAGAAGCAGGTACCAGGTATATGGACGTTTGTACCAAAATGTTTACGATGTTCATATTGAACGACACGTTAATATAACAGAGTATATGAAATACTTACCTTCAAGTTCAGGTGTTGCTTTTTCCATGACTATTTCAACGGGAGAAATGAAAAGAAAGAAATGGCAACTGTTTTTTTTTCTTTTCTTTTCTGTTTCTTTTCTTTTTTTTCACAACTTCGGCTTTTTCCTAAAAATATCGAATAGGGGTGAACGTGGTATCTAAGAAAGAAGGACCAATCTTTTTGTTTTTCGTCCTTTTTTAATTCTAAACTTTAAAAAAAAGATTATATTCGTTTTGCGTCTGTGTGCGTTGCGCGTGTGTATGTTTTCTAAAACAACTTTTCAGTTAGTTACCTAACAAAAACACTAAACACATTAAGCCCTATAACTCAATATCACTCACTCTCAACATGTAATTCAACTATCCAGTTCACTTTTGCTATATGTCCGCTCTCTTTCTTCTTCGTGGTTTGTTTGTTAAACAAATTTAATGCTACAAAAAAAGGATCGTGTGTACTGTGTTGACGACACACTCAAAAGAAGGACATTGTCAAAATGTCAACTCGTATCGCGATATGTAGTCTGCACAACAACGGTCAGTCTTTTTAACTCATTGTTTTACGAGAAAATATAGATGTTGTTTTCCTTGCTGGTCAGTCGCCGGGGGGAAAAGTATTAAATAGGAGGATGATGGAAGGTGATCAGACGGAAGAAATGGTCATGATTTGTGTTAGTTACTAAGGGGGGGAAAAGTCGGGTAGTGGGTAGTTTGTTGTTGGTGCAGCGAACGGGGTGGGGGGTACGAGAGAATACTGGGTGAAATATCGAGAGAAAGAGACGAAGAAGAAAAATAGAGAAACAGTAGAAGAGTAGAAATGGGAGTGGGATGAGAGAAAGAGAGAGAGGGTGAGAGAGAGGAAATGGGGAAAGGCTAAAAAGTGGAGAATGTAAAATAGAGAGAGAGAGAGAGAAAAAAAAATAGAGAGAGAGAAAATATAGAGAGAGAAAATAGAGAGAAGAGAAAAAATAGAGAGAGAGAAAAATAGAGAGAGAGAAAAATAGAGAGAGAGAAAAATAGAGAGAGACATAGCGAGAGAAAAAATAGAGAGAAAAAACAGATAAGAAAAGGGGGAACCCGGGAAATAGTTGAAGATAAATTCAAGTAGCATAGAAGAAGAAGTAGTAGAAGAAGAAGAAGAAGAAGAAGAAGAAGAAGAAGAAGAAGAAGTAATAGAAGAAGAAGAAGAAGAAGAAGAAGAAGAAGAAGGAGAAGACGACGACGATAAGTACATAATGAAAGTAGAAAGGATGAGGGGGGAGGAGTGTCACCACAAAGAGACCGAATCTAAGGAGAGGCGGAGAGTGAATTGACAGATAAGAGGGAGAAAAGAGGGAAATATGAAAGAAAGAAAGCAAGAAAAAGAGAAGAAGCCTATTCAAAAGGAGGGGGGGGTCGAGAAAAGAGAAAAGTAATTTTTAAGAAAAACAGGCCTGGTTAGTCACTCAATAGAAACCGTCACGCGACCAACGTCTTTTGACAGCATGCCGTCTTGGGGGTGATCAATTAAAAAAAAATTGGAAATAGCTTAGAATACATAAGCTGTTCCGCTCTTTCTTCCTTTTGGTGATCACAGCCCAACAAAAGGCGAGAGCAGTAAACTTATCCATTGATCACACGAATAAGTTACTTCTCTCGCCTTTTGTTGGGCTGTGATCACCAAAAAAGTTCAAATTTTCAAAATACAAGCGTGAATGCTGCCGGACACAAACTACTCAAGAAACTAGCGACCAATTTAGGATGAACTTACATTGCAAATTAAACCCCACACTACGAACTCCGTACGGGGATCGAACCCACGTCCACCTTGGCAGCACCGCGTATAGGTGGCTTCCAAGGTGGACGCGGGTTCGATCCCCGCACGGAGTTCGTTTCTTTATTCACATTTACGATTTAGGCAGCTCGTTTAGCAATCGCTCACACCGACGCCGGGCAAATATAGGCTCTCACTAATAAATGTCATTATAATTATCATACATATATATATATATATACATACATAGCCACTAGCCAGCCAGCTAGACCGACTTAAAAACTGAAGAAACCTATGTTGACAGTTTTGGTTGCTTGTTTCTAATATATGCGCAAAGGGGAGGGGGCGGGTTTCACGCAGGAAACTGATGTTATACCACCGTGATGTATGGAAAGAAATTACAGAAGACAGTACAATGAATGATCTTCTCGTCTTAGCTTAGAATACACAAGGAGGTGTTCCGCCCTTTCTTTCTTCTATTCAGAATTAAAAAAAGAGAAACAGCAAAAAGTGTGATATGGAAAGAGAGAGAGAGGGCGGGTGGGGTAGAGCAGATGGTGTGGGATGCATCCGTGTTGGGTGAGGGTTTCTAACGGTAACAACAACACCTCACACCCGTTGGCAGTAACCATGGAGCTTTCTGCTCCGTAAACAATACACGATCACTGCCAACATGACACCTTAACTCAGTTGAGTGCTGTGTTAATCCCTACATTCCAAACACCATTGAAAGACACTATTTGTGTCTGGAAAATAAAAACTAATATCAATCAATGTATTATTATCAATTTTTGGACTTGGTATTTATTTTTCTTTATCATCCGTAGTTTTTTGTTTTTAAATACTACTTAAAAATTAATTGACAATGCTTTATCTAAGACATTCAAAGATATCAATCAGTGTTAATAATTTATTTAATAACAATAACAAACTTATTTGGACTGCGTTAGAGACATAATTGGGTAGAGAGACGAATTGAATAAAACAAAAGGTAGAAGATGAAACTAACTACGGAAAACATACTTGTAAGTTGTAAGCAGTGTTGTCAACTCAAAAAAATATTTTCGCGCTAGTTTGATTGCCAAAAAGCGCTAAATTTTTTAAATAGCCAAAGTTGACCAAAAACAGCCAAAAGACACTAGAAATAGTTAAAAGTAGGCAGAGAATAGCCAAAATGTTCAAGCGCAAACGCGCTAATTTAGCGCTTTTTTGTACTGCCAAAAGAAGAAACTAAAATCGGCAACACTGCTTGTAGGTTTTAAGTTTAGTTTAGTCTGGCGCAAGGCTACAACAGTGGGGCACTCGCGAGGATCAAATTCACTCCATTAGCGAATTAGTTTGTGAGACGATGTTAATTCGCTAGTAGTGTATTGAGTTTGATCTGTATATATGGCAGATTAACATGCTTCTGGGAGGGCCTTTTAGCTAAGATCAAAGTGATGTATCTGTTCTTCGAAAACGCCATGGCCTCGAAGTTCAGAGAACCACGGCCCTTCGGGGGGTGTCCTTGTGGCAAGCTCGGGTATTGTCCTGGGAGAAGTTGCACAGGATATCTTGGCCAGTTGGTCGGGAGGCGATCACCATTAGCATGCTCAGGATTCGTCCTGAGAAGCTTTTGGGATCTCCACCCCTTCCTCCCCACCTTTATCCCGGTCTTCGTGGCATTTGTCTCAGTGAGAGGGATTTGGGATTCCCCCCCCCCTCAAGTCTCTAGTCACGGGGACATGGGACCCCCTCCCCCCTACAGAATCCGGCACTAAATGACTCACCAAGGGTCGATGTGCCGTTAAACAAAACAAAACAAAACAAACAAACAAAGCTTTGCACTCAACAAATTCCCGATCTTGTTTGTTTTTCTTGGGCGTTTTCTGATATTGTCTATCATCCTTTGACGTTTGGGGTTTGTGCGTTTGATAAATCAGTGTCCATATTCGATTGGTCTTGTTGATCCAAAAATGCAGGTTTAATTCTGTCAACTGCAATTGGATCTTGTTTATTTCTCTTTTGAATTGTGAAGGATTTCTCACTTTTATTGGAAAGGCGTAATTTTCAAAATTCTGTCCGAGATGGCCTTCAAATCATTAGTCACACTCATCGAAGGTATACCTTTGTATATTCATGGTAGCAGGGGTGCACACCCTTGAGTGTGATAACAAAATTTGTTCAGGGTGCCCCTCGATCCACAGATCACAAATTACGTAATTTAGAATCGTGCCCTACTCGGCCACGTAATATGGGTGCTGCGGTACTTTATACGTTGATCAATATCATCATCCATCAATATCATCATCCATCAATATCATCATCCATAACCCATAACGTAACAATCGAAGAAAGTCACAAACTCGCTCTTCAAGTGTGCTCAATAGCATATAAAAATTGACCATATCTGACCACGGGAAATGTGTAATTTTCAAGATGGCTTCAAGATTACCTCCAAGATGGCCTACAAGATGGCCACCAAATCCTTAAAATGCCCACTTATTCGAGTGCATTTATGGTTTGACCACCCGAAATTGCTACACAAGTTTTCTCAACGGTTTTTTGTAGTATCGGGCGTGTCCAATAACATACTAAAAATCTACCACAGTCTGACCACAACGGTGTAATTTTCAACATGATGTCCAAGATGGCCGCCAAATCCTTAAAATACCCATTACTCCTTTATTATTGATCCTAGACGGGTTTTTCTAACTGTTTTCTAGTAGCAGGTGTACTCAATAACATACTAAAAGTATACCACAGTCTGACCACTGGAACAGTGTAATCTTTAAGATAGATGCATTCGACTAAATGGGCATGTTAAAGATCTGGCAGCCACCTTGCAGTTACACCGTTCCAGTGGTCAAACTGTTATTGATAACACCCCGTACTCCAGAAAACCGTTAGAAAAACCTGTTTTGGATCAATAATGAAGGTGTGATGGGCATTTTAATGATCCGGCGGCCATCTTGGACGTCATCTTGAAAATTACACCGTTTCAGTGGTCCGACTGTGGTATACTTTTAGTATGTTATTGGGCAGACCTGGTACTCCTGTGATGAATAATGAATGCGTAATGGGCATTTAAAGGATTTGGCGGACACCTTGGACTTTTAGTATGTTATTGGACACACCTGATACTACGAAAAAACCGTTGAGAAAACTTGTGTAGCAATTTCGGGTGGTCAAACCATAAAGGCACTCGAATAAGTGGGCTTGAGGGGATCGAAAGTCGGTGTTGGTAGGCTATGTAAGAGTTGCTGGATGTACGATGTGTGACTTTCTGTGTAGCCCTTAAAAGGGCTGGCACGCATTATTGTGGAAGGAGAGACTTTGTTGTTTGGCCCTGAAAAGGGATGGTACGCATTATTAGACCACGGTGTAGGAGGAAAAGACTGTTAGTCCTGAGAAGGACTGTTGTATTCTGTTGGGGAAGAAAGGATAACGCCGCCATATTGTTTTTCGCGGTAATATGAACGGAGACACGAGGGTCGTGTAGGAAGAAAAACAAACAACGTACATTCGTTGGTTACAAATAAAGGGTTCATTTAATACCAAAGAGAGTCGAATAAGGTAAAAAGGACGAAGATAAAGATAGGGGAAAAGCATGCGTGTTGAAACGATCGTGGAGCTAGGCTTATTTAGAATGAGGAGGTAGTTAAGTAGTAACTTGTAGAGAAGAAGGTCTGAGCCCTAGGCGACTAAGGGAAACTAACTGAGAGGTTAGTTACTATACGTATGGAGTTTGCAGAGCGTGTTCGTCGGTTGGGGCGAGAGATGTGTTTGATCTTCGTTCGCGCTGTTGACGGAACAACGCATGTTCTCGGCGCATCTAACTAACAAACTACAGTAGTATTCGCTTGCGGAGAAAGATGAGTGCAAAGAACGCTGGACGATAGGTTTGTCCCAGAAGATAGCCAAGCCATCAATTGAGGCGAAGTTGAGGCAGACATGTGTGGTTCGCCGAAGAGATTTGTTTGGCTGAGGCAACTGGGGACAAAGCAATGTCTGGCTGGAAAGGAGGACGGTTTCGCCGGGCAAAAGGGATGGAGAGAAACTGGTATAAGGAAGTAAGCTGTAAGAAAAACGTTTTACGTGTAGCACACGGACCGAAAAGTGAGGGCGGTAAAGTTTGGAGATTTGCGCCTGTTATTTATAGTAGCCGCGATCAGCAGCAGTCGGGCTGTGACGTCGGCCGAAAAATAGAAATCCTTAGTTTCGTATTTCATGGCATGGAGCCATTACGGACGCAGTCGGCCGTAACATGGGCATTTTAAAGATTTGGTGGTCATCTTGTAGGCCATCTTGAAAATTACACATTTCCCGTGGTCAGATATGGTCAATTTTGATATGCTATTGAGCACACTTGAAGAGCGAGTTTGTGACTTTCTTCGATTGTTATGTTATGGGTTATGGATGATGATATTGATCAACATAGAAAGAACCGTAGCCCCCATATTACGTGGCCGAGTAGGGCAAGATTCTAAATTACGTAATTTGTGATCTGTGAATTGAGGGGCACCCTGAACAAATTTTGTTATCACACTCAAGGGTTTTGATTGATTGATTGATTTGTTTAGCGACATATCAACCCTTGAGAGGTCATTTAACTTTGGTAAACGGTTATTTTTTTTAAATTAGTGTCTTGCGACTTTGGTAAACCCCACTGCAGAGAATACAGTCGGCGTATTCTATGCCCCAGCCGACAGGGCGCACACTCAAGTGTGTGCACCCCTGCTACCATGAATATACAAAGGTATATCTTCGATGAGTGTGACTATCTGTTCCGTGGTACCCCCTACCTTGTCTACTGATGTCAGTTACTCGCCGATCAGTTCAGAAAGGAATTGTTGTGGGATCAGCTGTTGCAATAAAGAAGAGAGACAACAATTGAAATTGTAAAACCACTTCGTTTATTTCGACTTTACTCGTAGCGACGCTCTGGGAATCCGTACTTTTAAGAAACGTGATACTACACAATCTATTGTTTATAACCTGTCAACATTCTTCGTAGGTTAAAGTTCTTATCCAGAATATTGTTGAATTTTGAGTTGTCAAACAGAAAACATACACAGCTGTTACTGTTTCTCTTTTAAAATTCTGAGAGTTGCATTTACTTCTACATGTTTTCTACACTGCACCGTGCCCTCTGTCGAGGGGGCGACGGGGACGCGAACACAAGTCCTAGCTACCTCTTGGACAGCTGACCCGGGTCTCTGACCCTCTCTGGGTTTTCACCTCTATTTATCGGTATGCAAATGTTTAACACGTAATCTTTTCTTGACGTTGAAACATAACATTATTTTTGTTTGCGTCAGCAAATATTTTAGCCGGATCAGCCGACATTTTTTTTATTGTACATTCTTGTACAATCATTCCATAATCGGGATTCAATCTGAAACTTCATATTTGCTTGTCATTTTAACAAAGCAAAACCCCCATTTTAATAACATGCCTTACTTTTCAATTTCAGCTAAATAAAACAATTCATTTTGTTTACCATTTGTCAATATAGCCCTTATCCTAATTCCTGATCTAACAATCGCGTTTTATATACACTGCACATTTTTTTTATATACCCATTACAAAATTTTCAATTTAATTATTCACGGGTATGGATTAATTAGAAATTAATTTTCTTCTTTGTTTTTCTGTTATCCATCTACTATTTGAGTGCCAGAGGTGGGGAAGTTATGTTAAAAGACACTAAACAGTAAATAAGTAGTTATAAGTTATTAGGTTTAGTCTGAAATAGTTTTAAATTACAACAGAAACATAAAAGAAATAATAAAAACATGAAAACAAAACTTTATTCATGACATAACATAAGAAAAAAAGTGAAAAATGTAATCCTAGTTTGTGTTGCTCTATTTAAGAGATTATTGAAGATAATGAGATTTTTTAAATGATATACAGATAGAAGGGTGTTGCTGAACATCTTTGAATGAGATAAGAACAATTTTGAATTCTATTTATAATAAAAAGTTTACTCGAAAAAGTGACCCATTCCACCCTATCCTCATGGGGCATAATGAGTCAGATTTTAAGGCCTATTTTTTCCCAACCTTTTGTAAATAAGAGCCATAATGTTCTAATCCACATTTGAAAAGTTTAAAAATCTGAAAATGTTTTTTCATAACATGTATGCAAGTAAATATATGTTTGTGGCAAGATTTTTTAAAATTGTTATATTTATTTCTGTCTTCCTGTCGGACTAGCCGCGCCCTACCCCCGCCCCATGGTTTTCTCTTCATTTTTGCACGAATTACGAGGGTCGGTCTTGAAGAAGTGGGGGTTCTGGGCCCACCTCCCCTGGCTCCGCGGCTGAGACCGATAGCAAAATCATGTAAATGATGAATTGGGTATCTGTCCGGGCCCGTGGAAGCATTTAATCAGCGAAAATCCCCACATGTCTCCAGCTCTTGAGTTCTGTTTAGGAACCAAATGTAAGGGGCTTAACAATCCCCAGGCTTCTGTAAATTTGTATTTTTTCGGGTCGTAATCTTCGTGGAGTGGAGTCTACAGGTTGTCCAGTCGTCTGTGTGAAGTTTAGCCGAATGGCGTACGCGAGCTGTGTGTATGAATGGAGTTGTTATGTCCGAGTATTTCTGTAGCATTTTCATAGTAGTGCCTTGATGTTCTTATCCTCGCGTAGAGCAGTACTAATTCCCGTGGAATTATAGCAGGAACAAATTCCTTTCACCATGGATCGTGTAGCCATATTGACAAACAGGTTGGCTAAGAAATCCGTATCTATTGCTGGCGTCTTCAAGGTGTACCAACAGTCCAGAGAAATTTCCGGCGCATTCCAAGATCCAATGTGAGAGATTTTTCAACGAATGTATCGATGTTCCAGCCGTTAGCAGCTTGTAGCTTGTAGTTTGTAGTTTGTAGGGTCCTGGTACTAATTTTGTTTTTCAGCCTCTGGTGGTAAGATACTAATTTCCGCATTAGTTGTAGTGTCTTCCAGCCGCCTCCCAGCTAGTGGGATTC
>VCCN01000432.1:7481071-7493316 GCA_006491835.1 Architeuthis dux | reverse complement strand
TGTCTGTTGCCTTACAAGAATGCAGGGTAGCGTACCAATCAGAGTGTGACAGGATGAAAGGCATAGTCAACTTATGCAGTCTATTTGATGCAGAGATAAGAACTGAAGCTAAGAAACTCATCACTGCTTTCCCCCGTGATTTCAGTCATGTGTTCATAGAGGATATTATCCAATTTGCAGACTTTGCCAAGCTCAGGTCATATCTCACTCCATCTTAACAGGCGGTTTTATTCCATGATGAAGGGTGAAGGGCTTGCTGATACCTTTCCAGGTGTTAATGTAGCTCTTAGAATATATTTGAGCATGATGGTCACTAGTTGTTCAGGAGAGAGATCATTCAGCAAAGTGGCACTGATAAAGAATTATCTGACAACCACGATGACCCATGAAAGACTAAATGTTCTGTGCTTATTGGATCTAGAGAGCAGTGTTCGAAAGATGATACAGTTTGAGGAGTTTATTAAAGATTTTTCAGATTCCAAGCGTAGAAAGAAAGACTTTTTGTAGATATTGTATTGTGATGCATATAGCAGTAAGTTCGTAAAGCTTACTGTAATTAGCTTAGATAAACTTTTGCATTGACATGTTCAGAGTTTAATTTTGTTGTGTAAATTGTTGAGTCCGCCATTGTTATCTATGGAAACTAAAGATTACTTAACAGCAGAGCTATGTTATTTGTAATTTGTCTTATCTAGAAATCTACTTGGAGTTTTGCTGGCATGTATTTACTTCAGATATAACCCATTTAACATGTCTATGCACAGGGGCACCGGAAGCAATTTGGGGCAGAAGGGCAGCTTTTCAGAAAGGACATTTTACGACGTATATTTCTTTCTTTGTGATCTGGTTTGTGATCATTTGGGATCGTAAAGTGAATGCCATAGACGAATTCGTGCAGTTTTTTGGCAACCAAAAACTATGCTTTCTAGGGGACAGTTTTGTTCAGTAGTAGTAGTTGCACGTGATGAAAATGTAACAGGTAAGCATTTGCCGTTATGATTTTGTTCGAGGATAACACCGATTCTATGCTTACTTGAGTCTGTTGTTATTTTTGTAGGTAAATCTGGGTCGTAGAATTGTAGAACAGGATAACTAGTAATCGATTTGAGGTTTATCAAATGACCAGACGATGTCATTCTGAAGAGGTAGACGTAAGGGTGTCGTTACCTCAGAGCAGTTTTGAAGAAATTTACAGAGATTCTTTGTCATGCCTAGAAATCTTTGTAATTCTTCTTTGCATTTAGGCAGTGGTATGTTGGTGATAGCTTCAATTTTGGATGGATCGGGTTTTAACCCTTTATAAGAATTAATTGTTTAAAGACTCGTCCAAGTTGTTTATAATTGTTTTTAAAATAAATCGTCGGCTTCATGAGTATTAAATTGAATGTGCGGCTTTTTTTGGAAGTATTCGTTCGTTTTGAATGAAAAATTGAACAAAGGCGCCAAGTTGTCTGTGACGTCACTCGGGGGGAAATCTGACAAGTTAAATCGCCATTTTGTAAAATTGGAGTATTCTGGCGTCCATTTTGTATTTTTCAGGTCTCAGTACTTGCTAGAACTACGAACACGTGACTTGTGTATTTTCATTATAGCCAATCGGCAACTTGTGAATCTGGTATGGGCCAGTTGGAGGCCTCCAGAGATTATTTCACAAAACACTTGGTGCGAACATTTAGTCTGAGAAATAATTTTCCCACGAGAAGACGTGAAAATACGTCTTCTAAGTAACTCAGAGATATTTCGTATCGACAAGAAGAGAACGATCTTCCTTGTGCTTACAACCTGCTAATATATTACCTTATGCATGACTTTTCTCCTGTCTTCTCTCTATGACTCATTTTGAAGCGTCTACACTGTTTTCCTGAAACATTTAAGTTTGTTCTCGGTTGGCTATACAGGAGTTAATGTGGTTTTGAATTCTACGAATTGTTCAATCACTTTTTCTAGATTGTTCTTATCGCCATTTTCATCAAAGGTAAAAGTCGAGAAAATGTCACAGCATTTTGCTCCTATGCATGTTAAGAGAATTGAAGTCGTGACCCTACCTGGTTTGGAATCAGACTCCGTTGCTTGTAGAAACAGGTTGAATTCTATTTTTCACTTGCACCACGCGTCCGCGAGGTTTTCCTGATTGAAATTTAGTGGTTTTGGAGGTAGCAAAAACTCCATATTTTGAAAATAATCTAGTATTCGTGTGGATTATGGGTTGTTCTTGACTTCTGGTACCATTTAGTAAGTCGATGGACTGTGTGTAGATGAGTTATTATTGGATTAAAGATGGACGGTAAATAAGAGACGAGACAAGCATGTGGTTTAGGAAGAATACATCTTTATTACTCTGTGTAACTAAGTGACATCAACACCAAGGGGACATAATTCTCTCTGTAGTATTAGTGCTATTAATGTTGTTAGTAGCAGTGGAAATTATATTAGTTAGGAGCAGTATTAATATGATTATGTAACACTGACGACAAAATGAAGCTGATATTCATTTCCATCTAAGCTAACTACACGACACGGGTAAAAATATGTTGGTAAATAAATCACGAAAGAATCTTTATTCATTCAAATTTACAACAAAAAATTAATTATTTAATCAATACAAATTAAATTAAAATATTACTTAGTTTATTAAAACAATTGTTTTTCCTATGACTTTTAAACTAACGTTGGCGATATATCTCGCTTTCAAAGCTACATGACACCCGGCAATATATGGTAAATAAATTAGCAAAGAACCTGTATTCATTCAAATTTACAAAAGAAAAATTTAATTATTTAATTAGTATAAATTAAATTAAAATGTTGCTTATTTTATTAAAAAACACTTTTTCCTATGACATTTGGTCTGTGGCTTTTCTTCCTGTGACTTTAATTCTGGTTACGTTTTTTTAGATAATTCAGCGTAACCGTACATTGTGACTTTTCTTCCGTGACTTTCGTTCCTGTGACTTTCGTTCCTGTGACTTTCGTTCCGGCTTTCTCGAATTCAATGGTAGAAACATAAACAACTATTTTTTCACGCAAGGATCGGTAATTGTATGGAAGATTTGTCGTCATCTTGTATTGATAGGGTCTTTATTACGATCACAAACCTTTGAAACAAATTTTAAAGAAACCACTCACAAAATCTCCAAGAATACAAAGATTCTTATTAGCCCTACAACGTTACGATATTGACCTCAACTATATACCAGGTCGTGACTCAGTCGTCGCTGATACCCTAATCCCGTGCTTATCTCCAACACAACAATCCTGAAATATCAGATGCAGGTATGAAGACATACATTCACTTAATTATAAAAATATTACCCTATGAGTGACAACAAACTCAATGTGTACAAGCGACCCAACTCTACAAACACTCATAGCATACAAAAAAGTGAATGACCCCACAAAGAAAAAATCCCCTCTTCTATTCAACCCTTTGTTTCAGTCGTACAAGGACTCGTACGCAAAGGTACACGGATTATCGTTCCTAATACTCTGCATAGAGAGGTCCTACAGAAAATCCATACCGGACATTTAGGCACTGAAAAATGCATAGCACGAGCCAAAGAATGTGTGTAATGACCCGGCATAAATGCTCAGATCAAAGACATGTTCGACATTTCACCGAAATCAACAACCAGCCGAACCTTTAAATAATCATGAAATTCCTGTTACACTATGGACAAAAGTAGGTACAGATATATTTCATCTATACCATAAATCATATCTTATAACCGTGGACTACACCACAAGATATTTTGACGTACATCAATTACAAAACTGTGAATCAAATACAGTCATTAAAAATTTGAAGAATACTTTTGCCAAATTCGGCATTCCTCAGATCGTTGTGAGTGACAACGGACCTGAATTCAAATCACAGGATTTCAAAATATTCGCCGAAAAATGGGATTTTGAACACATAAAAATAAGTCTAAATTATCCTCAATCGAATGGTAGAACGAAATATTTAAACGATAAAAAAAGACTCCCAAAAAAGCCATAAAAAAAAGCCTTCGATCCAAACTTGGCGCTTTTAGCACTACGCACAACACCATTAAAAAATGGATCCCACTCCCCCGCTAAACAACTTACGCACAAACCCCCCAAACATACTCCATCACAAAAGAAATTATCCCCCCTTACGCCAATCAAAAAAATAAAATAAAAGCTTTTAACACAAACAAAAAATAACCCATTCATTCGCAATCTTCCCTGCTCAAAAATAAATTATTAATAAAGGGAATAAAGATGTTATATATACAATTACTACTAAATGTAGTAATATTAGATCCAGAGCCAATTACGTCCCCTTGCTGTGACGTCAATGGCTGCTGCCACTTATTCAGTATTAAAACATATTTTTGTTAATCAACACGTGTCTGCCTCCAAAATGTATTGTAGAATTACGCAAGGAAGTAGAAGTAGGAGCAGAGTTTGACTCTGGAGCAGCCAGGGGTTTTCTTTCTTTGTTTTTGATAAAAATTAACATGTTACAAGTTTCGGGCCTTTTTTTTATCGACGCATGTCGCCCCCTTGTTGTCACAAGTGTGCGGCTCCGTGCCTACTGTGACGGTCGTTAGGCTGTCAAAGGTTGCCTGGTGTACAAATATGAAAGAGTTGACAACGGTCTCATTTACAGGATGTGTCTATTAAGCGGCTGTCGCACGAGGTAAGCCGAGATAAGGCCGGGGATCTCTGGCGTGTGAAGCGACCGCACGACCATTATCATAGATTTAGCGCTTTTCTTGTTTTGGCAGAGCAAAAAGCGCTAAATTAGCGCGTTTTCGCCTAAAACATGTTGGCCGTTTGGAGCCATTTTCTGGCTATTTTTGATTATTTTAACGTTTTTTTGTGGTTTTTTGGCCATTTCTGTCAATTTTTTAAAAAATTTAGCGCTTTTTGGCAATCAAACTAGCGCTAAAATATTTTTTGAGTTGGCAACACTGAGTGCGGGTCGTCGTCATCGGGGGACTACCTGTATTTCATGAAAGTCAATTGAATCTGTTCTAATCGTTTTGAAATGTGTTACAGACGATATTATAACTTTATCACTTTGATATCAAATTGAATTCAGCTCTAATAGATAATATCAAGGTTAGACTCTTCTTTTTTACGGGGGAGATTCATTTTTTTGCATTTATCTTTTCTATTCGATGTTTCAAATCAGCTTTTTACATTTCTCGGTAAAGAGATTAAATAGAAAATGGCAACTCTACTTGATTGGCAGCTGATGATATGATGCGGTTTATACAATGCCTCCCACCCCCTGCTCCCTTCACTCTTCACATCCATACACACATGCACACATCCACAGATACTGGTGAGTGGGAAATACTTTAATATCATTAAGGCTTTTAATCAGCTTATGTGCCTATGAAAGTATAAACATATTTATATACAATGAGGGAAAGATAAAATTAAATAAATACTCCTTTGCTGTTTATGATTCCGATGTTAGCAAATAATCACAGGTATATAAAACGACCCTGCCCCACTGCCTCGAAATGATTGCAGCTGTGCTTTGCAAATGGCTGAGAGAAAACATAATCCCAGAAGGTTGCTTTTTGTTTCATGTCTAAGCCAACCAATGGATAGATGGACTGTTATACTGTCTGGCGTTGGTGTTACATATTTATAAAGGTCAAGCCGAGCTCACCGGGTTGTAGAGTCCAAGTCGAGGTCACCAGGTTGTTGAGGTCGGTACAATATTTACGTGGTCGGCGACTTGGTACTCTGTGTCTAGATTCCCCTTTGGAATATAGCAGCAGGCTAAGTTGTGAATTTGTTATTGGAAAGAATGGAGGAAGTTGAGTGTACATAGCGACACTAAACAGGCACGGTGAATAGAAATAAGAATATAGATCAAGTATAAGTAACAATAAGTAACAATAACTAACAATAACTAACAATAACGACAATGAAAGATTTATTGATACTTGTTGTACGGTACACTGAATTGAAAAAGAGTACAACAGATCTGGTTAGTCACTCAATAGAAACCGTCACATGACCAACGTCATTTGGCACCATGCCGTATTAGGGGTGACTAATTAAAATTGGAAATGGGGGTGATCAGTGAATAAGTTACTTCTCTCGCCTTTTGTTAGGCAGTGATCACTAAAAAAAAGTCTGAATTTTCAAAAGAAACAAGCGTGAACACTGTCGGACACAAACTAAGGGATCAATTTAGCATAAACTTACATTGCAAATTGACCTCCTCATACCCCACTAAAAACCTATTTAGGGGGATATTTTCAAAAAACAAAACAAAAGTTTTTTTTCTAGACATAACTAGTTGACCAGGAAAGTTCATCAAGCGTGTGTAGTAATGTTGAGGTACAGTTATGTGCAGGGGCGTAGTTGGAGATTTGGGGTGCCAGGGCCCCATCCAACATTTAAAGCAGTGCTTCCCAATATGGGGCCCGCGGACATTGTATAATGTCAGTAGAAATCCAGTAGGTCAACTACTATTTATAATGCTTTGGGGGGCTTCCTACACTTGGGGCTCGGGGGGATTTAAAATTGCCTCCATCCTCTGTTTCATCTGGGCTAGGATGAAAAGAATATCAGGTCCGAGTTACGGTTAATATTGGTGGCAAATATATATTAGGAAGTACAAGACGAGGCGTGTGGACAGTGCAATAACTTTATTCAAACTGTGTCATATAACAAGTCATAACAAGGACAGTTAACTCTTCCTAACCGGAAATAGTTATTATCATCAGCAATAACATAATGTATCCACTCCCTTAGATACGCCCCTGGTTATGTGGTTATCGGTTACTGTATTTACTCGGGTACAATGCGAACAATATAATATAAAAATCAGGGTCAAAATGGGAGGGCATTATACCCGAGTGTGTGCTACTGCAATCTACTACTGTTACGAATATTTTCTATAGTTTTGAGAAGGGTGATTAATATTCAAATGGTTCTTTTCTATAGTTTTGAGAAGGGTCATTAATATTCAAATGGTTCTTCGGACGATTGAATTCCTTCTTGTTATTTGTGTTGTAAACACGACGTTTCAGCCGATCCATTCTTCGGCCTTCTTCAGGTGTAAAAGACACAGAAACACCCGGGCCATGCGCTATAAGGGCTACCCCCCCCACCCCCTTTAAACATAACTTCTGTTTAACCCATCACACTCGGATTTTACACCCGAAGAAGGCCGAAGAATGGATCGGCCGAAACGTCGTGTTCACAACACAAATAACAAGAAGGTGTTCAATCGTCCGAAGAACCATTTGAATATAAAAGATTACTTTGAATTTTGTAATATAAATCAAGATCGTTACACTACATCGCAGGACCGATGACCTAAGCAAGTAACACAAGCAATTTTATGACTGACACGAAACACCAAAATTATTGTCATAAACCTTCAATATGGATAAACATCATTTGCTTAAAAAAAGGCATTCTTTCGTTTTGTGTCCACATAACCTTTAATCATTGTCAGAATTGACTGCGGATTCACAAAAAGAAACAGAACATTTTCATTTGGCCGCTCACAAACACCAGTTCAGCTGCACGTCTACTTAATTTATTAATATTATTTGGTTTATTTATATTATTATATATCAAGATCGTTATACTACATCGCAGAACCGATGGACTAAGCAAGTAACACGAGCAATTTTATGATGAATGAAAATCTAGCGCATGCGCCCTCGCGCCTAAAATCTTATCTTAAACAATCGTCAAACGCAATTGGTTCGTTTAGACTCAATAAATAGATTAAAAGGAGAATTAAATAAAGTGGACGGGCAGGGGTGGAGATAATATTTTAAAAGCAAAGGCGTATATTTTGTTTGGCCCATAAATTCAATAATGCCCAACGAGCTAGAACATGACGAGGGCTTCACTAGTCTCAACTCGTTCAACTTGTGAGTCCATTAGTCAGTGATTAAGCGTCGATAAACTGAATAGAAATAATAGAAAACGGGGAAAATATAATTGGTTAATTTGGTAAGTAATGTATCGGATGACCAACCACGTAAATTACATACACTCGCATATTTTAGTTTTGAATAGACTATCGGTATTTATCTGATCGCTTTTTATTTACTAAGCTTTGTTTCGTCTGGCACAGGGAAAATATTTGCTTGACCCTTTTATTGTGTATAACTATACATAAACACCATCGCGAATGTGTATGCGGAAGAAATTCCTAGACGTACACAAGCTTTGGAAGTTCTCAGTCGATAGAGATACTAATGTACTAATACGCGTGACACATCTGCTTGTTGTCGGGTAAACTTGTAGTGGCCTCTGCCTAGGTTCTAATTAATTAAGCAGACGTGTAGTTGAAGTGGTGTTTGTAAGTGGTCAAGTTAAATTATTCTGGCAAGACAGAGAATTACATGGTTTAACACAATCAACTGAATACTCCAAGCGTCGCTCAGCTAGTTTCGAAAATATTTTCTGACAGATTCCCCCTCTGGAGCATTTGATACAACTGCATTGCTGACAGCTTTAGGATTCGTCCTTGAACATGTATTTCATGAGGTGGCGAATGACCTGTTCATACTCAAACTCAATCATATTTGTTTGAAAGTAAAACTTGAACAGTCTGTAGCCTATGTTATCCGTTGGGTTGTGTTATATTTGCATGGATATTCTTTTAGAATTCAGTTCTATGGTTTAGGTGTGCATAGACTTGCAACGGACGCCAAAATCATGTAGAAAAGTATGGGTCTTGATCAATACCCAACCTTCGCTTTGCTCGCTTTAAACTGACAACTTCTTGTTTGGTTGGGCCAGCAACAGCTAAACATCATTCGCTGTAAAATAACAAGAGGAAATGATTACAATTCGGATAAGGGGAGCACAAATATTTTAATACGATTCTCGGCTTTATCCACTTATCCGAATCTTATCCCCCACCCCCACCCAGAAGAAAACTGGCACGAAACACCAATTGAATTTTGTAATATAAATCAAGATCGTTACACTACATCGCAGAACCGATGACCTAAGCAAGTAACACAAGCAATGTTATGACTGACACGAAACACCAAAATTATTGTCATAAACCTTCAATATGGATAAACATTATTTGCAGAATAATTTTCACTTGGCCGCTTACAACCACCAGTTCAACTGTGCGTCTACTTAATTTATTAATATTATTTGGTTTATTTATATTTATATATATTATATATATATTAATATTTACCATGGTTACAGCGGATAATAGTGTCTAATCCTAATTCTGTTTGTCTTTTCTTGTCTTACTTCATTTTGTTTGTGCACCGTTTTTAATATTGAGTGCGCGATGGTGTGAAACTTTACAATTGGGACCACATTCCCTACATTGTACCGAAAGAGATTTTTCTGTATGTTGCTTTTTACAGACACTAAAATATTTTTGCCCTTTTGTGTATCTGTAGTCGATTTGGACAATGGTTAAAACTTATGCAAAAATAAATACACGAAACACTCACCTAAATTACTGTATTAAAACTTCAAGGTTAAGATTCACTTTAGTTAACCTAGATGATTTTGTGTGCTTTTAATCCATTAGAGCAGTGCCCGTTCCAAAGGTGCATGTTTGGAAGGGGTCGGACTTTATGGTGTGGAGCAGCCGGCAATAATAGTCACGTAAAATAATTTCCGTCCGTCGTACGAAACTACGGCTTCGAAGTATTTCGTGTTGCCAATTCAGATATTGTATATCTAACTTTAGATCATTCTGAACAGCGTTAGTCAAGGGAGATAATTTATAGAAACTATAAAGAAAGATCTATATATATATCTTTAAATTGTTTTTATTTCTATTAGATATCTCGAGAACCGCTGATCCAGAAGAAATTTCAAACTCGACACTGCACTGCCTTGTGTGCTGACTAATATATCTGGCGAATGTCAACTTCGTACAATGGTCAGTTGTCGAGTAATCGCGGTGCATGCACACAGACAGAGATTTCTTCAATTGTCGTTAGATTAGACCCTAGAACCTTCCAGGAATTTGTTAGTTTTTAGAAAGGGGAGGAGAAGTTTCACGTGCGTACTCCCTGGCAGTCCCGTGTGCCCCCCCTCCAAAAAAAAACCCTTAATGAAAGCACAAAACAAATCGTTATTAAAATATCAAAGAAGCCTAGATAACAACCTTCACAGGGGAAGTAATCGAATACTTCGAAGCTTCATTTCCATACAACAGACGAAAAGTAAAGGTCCAGTTTACCATTACAGTTATATTGTAAATAACACCCCCCCTCCCCCAGCTAAAACCTTAAGAAATCGATTTTTCTAAAACCTTACAAATTCCTGAACGGTTCCAGAGTTTAATGGATTAAAAGCACAAAAAATACAGACAAAAAACATTTTAAATTTTTTTTTCGCCTGGGTGAATCTTAACCAACTTCAATATGAATGGAAAATATCTGGTGTTAAGATTCGTAAGTTCAAAGCCAAACGCCCTATTAAAATGTTTTTTTCAAGAAAACATTTTGTGCTTTCAATCAATAATACTATGGAGCGTATGTGTTGCCGGCGCCCGGAAGATTTGTGGAGGAAAATGTCGTATCTATTGATGAGAATCTGGCCTTCTTGTGGGGAAGAAGGTTTTGTGAACGCCGGCTTGGTGCATTAGATTTCTCCATAGTACAGGTTTTTAGCAGTGGGTTAAAATTGACTCCATTTAAATACGATCAATGGCAGGAAAAGGAAACAGCAACGAGAGACAAACGCAAAAGACAATCTTTGAAAGAGACGAACATTTCTTTATTCATTCGGAAGGGTGGAAATGTTTATGTGTGCGTGTGTGCATATGTAAAAGTCCATTGTTCGTGTATATGTGTGTAAATATGTAAGAGTCCTTCGTTCGGGTATATTTGTTTTCGTGTAGGTTAGAGATATCGTGTAAGTACAATATTTTGGGCTAAAAGTCTTTCATGATGGTGTTAAAAATGTGTATGTGACAAAGAGTTCATAATGATAATAAAAATGTGTATGTAAAATTAAGGGAATTGGCTTACTTGGTTTTGGGTTGTTTTTATACTCTGGCCTGTCCGTAGCGCGTGAAGACCACACGTCTCGGACAGGCAAAAATCATAAAAATGGTAGCAGCGTGTTACGCACGTGTTGTCATGAGGGCAGGCTGGGAGGAAAAGAGGATGATTCAAATCTCGCGCCTGTCACGTGATTACTTGCTGGTCCCTGATTGGCTGCTAGTATGTGAGGGTAGTCATTGTTGACCGTGTGTGGAAATAGGGAATTCCCCTCAATCACGGGAGAAAACTCCGCTTTGACTCACCACAAGACCTCCGTTACCGTTGGAAAACTGTCAGTTTCAACAAAAAATTATGCATTGAATAACAAAACATACAAAAAAAAACAAAGAATGCAAGGTAGATGTACAGGATAAAAACAGATATTTAATCTGAAAATAAGATATGGTTTTTTTATCAGTTTTTTTTCGCAAGTAATTTTCTGTTTTCGTGCTTTTAAAATCCATAAGACCTTCGTTTGAGGGCCTACAATAATATTTTTATTATTATATTATTTTTATTAGTGGCGTGTCGCAGTTAGATCCTCCGATGATTCCGCCTCGCCAGCAAGCCTCCTGGAATAGTATTCGTTCAGATCTTGATTGAGAACGACTTTCTTTCAAAATATTAAACGCGTTCTCTGAAATAACGTTTGACTGCAGCAGCCGAAGGGTCATTAAATGAAATCAGTTTTTATGTTTTTTAACTGTTTTATTTTAACAAAACGGGGGGAATCCTGTTTTTTTCCGTGGCCTGTGACATTCGTAGGGTTGTGTTATATTTGCATGAATATTTTTTAAAATTCAGTTCTGTGGTTTAGGTGTGCGTAGACTTTTAATGGACGTCAAAATCATATAGAAAAGTATATGCATTAGCCAGACAAGTGCGGATTTCAACCTGATGTGGCTTCCACTTCTCAACAAATCTAAACCCGACAGGACAAAGACACAGAAACACCCAGGTCATGCGCTATAAGGGCTACCCCCCACACACTTTAAACATAATTTCTGTTTAACCCACCACACTCGGATTTTACACCTGAAGAAGGCCGAAGAATGGATCGGCTGAAACGTCGTGTTTACAACACAAATAACAAGAAGGGGTTCAATCGTCCGAAGAACCATTTCAACAATAGAAAAAGAAGTGTTGTTGATACAGTTAATGTATATATATTTTAAAGTTGATCCAGGAGCAAAATGTTCAAGCATAAAATGTCCTGTTGTATATATGATAACAGATGATGTATTAACTGAGTTC
>VCCN01000432.1:7382140-7425944 GCA_006491835.1 Architeuthis dux | reverse complement strand
TCCCCCTTTCTAAGAACTAGAAACGACACTGGAAGTGAGTCAAGTGTACAGAGTCCAAAGAGGGACACAAATAAAAGGACATTTTTTTTATTCGGTTCTTGTATTTTCGATGCAGATTTTTAATCAAAAGTGAAGTTTGAATCGAGATACTTCGCCGTTCAAATAAGGAAATTAACAAATAAAGAAATGACTGAAGCCTGCTTTTGTTTTGTTTTTTTAAATTATCAAGCCTTTCATGTTTTTTCATTACTCTATCTGTGGTGGTTTCTGGGATTGCTTACACCATTTCATATCATAGACAATCAAACACGGCAACAGAGAGGCCAGGAGTTAGCATGTTACTTTAAAATTAGTCTCTACTTTCTTGAGTAAATGAAAAGCGACAACTCTCACAAAGCTTACACCAGAAATAGAATCTTAGACTTTAATGACAGTCTATGTACTTGTTTGACTGGATTACAATTATATCCTGCTGTTGGCATCATAGATTTTACTACAATGAATCTGAATAGATTCCGATGGGATACAAAGTGTTTAGCCTATCTCGATAATTCAGGCACAGTAATTTGCATAACATTTGAATTTCAAAAATGTAACTTCATACCTGTCAAGTCTCACGAATTTTGCGTGATACTCACACATTTTGATACGTTCTCACGGCCTCACGCATTAATGGAAGATGCTCACACATTTTATAAAAAGTGTAAAATTCTCACGCATTTTATGAAAGGTGTTGTTGGTTGTTTATTTGTATGTATTCAATATATTTTTTACAGAACTTAGGAACTCAAATTATTTTGACAGATCACATACAGAACTTTAGTAAAAACGTTTTAAATTGAGGGGTGGGACGTGCACGCCACCCCCCTTTCCGGACGGGTACGATTCTCACTCATTTTCAACATTGAAACTTGACGGGTATGTAACTTACCAGTATTTGAATAGTAGCTTGTAATTGCATATGAGCTTCTACTAGCTCTTGACTAGCCGCAAGAAAAAAAAGGAAAATTATATTTGTCTTTAATTTTGTGTTTTAGACTATGAACTTAACCTAAAACTGTTTAGATGGCCACGATTCTAGAGTAAAGTACACTTTACACATACAAACCAATTCAAATTTAGTTTTCCTTCTCAATTTCTATCCGTTCCGCTAAGAACACTAAACAGTGTATTTTTAGTTTCTGGCTCAACACGCTAACCATTAAGCTATCACAACAAGACACAAAAAACATTTTTGCTCTGAGTACCTGAAATGGCAAAGACAAGGAGTGAACAACATACAATTAAACCAGATGGTATGCGACTAAGGTCAGTGCAGCATTTGCTTGAAGTAGAATGGAGCAGGGTAAGGTACAGGTGTTCTCCTACACATGTGACAGATATATACGAGGAAGCTGGCCAACCTGTTGTATGTGTGTGGCCCATGTCTAGGTGTAATGGGGAGGGTACAGTCTTTAAATGAGAGAATATAATTCCCATCGAATGTGACGTTACTGGGTTTGCCAAAACTTTATTAAGTAAAAAATAAAAGACATTTTCTTTTATTTTCACCATTAATTTTATTGAACGTATTTATCGTTTTGTTCCACTATGTTCTGCAATCGTTCAGGCAACTTCATAATTCTATCCTCCTTGAACCTTTTTTTTATCTTTCTCAGCAAAGAACTGCTCTAGGTGCCTTTTGCAGTCTTAGAGGGAATTGAATTTCTTTTTTTCATGAAGAAGATTCTGTAAAGACCCGTCTAAATGGGGATCTGAAGGTGCAATATCTGGTGGATATGGCAGACGGGTGAAAACCTCTCAGCCAAACGTAAAAATGTTTGCTTGGTCACCAAAGAAACATGAGGTCTAGCGTTATCCTGATAGAATATTACACCCTTTCTCTTGATTAATTCTGGACTCTTGGCATCGATTGTTGCTTTCAATTGGTTCAGTTAGGAGCAGTACTTATTCGAATCAATCGTTGGTTCTGTGGGAGGAGCTCATAGTAGATTGATTGATTGATTAATTGATTGATTGATTTGCTTAGCGGCATATCAACACTTGATGGGTCATTTAATGCCGAAATCAGTTTAAAATTCCAAAAAATAGAGTCTTGCGACTTTGGTGAACGGTTATTTTTTTAAAATAGAGTCCTGCGACTTTGGTGAAAGGATGTTTTTCTTTTTTTTAAATAGACTTGCGACTTTGGTGAAAGGTTACTTTCCCTTAACTAGAGTCTTGCGACTTTGATGAAAGGTTATTTTTTAACTAGAGTCCTGCGACTTTGGTGAACGGTTATTTTTTAACTAGAGTCTCGCGACTTTGGTCCAAAAACAGGTGGCCCCTGTTTGGAGGGTGGGGGTCCCCCTGCAGGGGATGCAATCGGCGTATTCTAGGCCCCAGCCGACAAGGCCGGCTCATAGTAGAGGACTCCCTTCCAACCCCACCATATACACAGCATCACCTTCTTTGGATGAAGACCGGCCTTTGGTACGGTGGTTCATTTTGCCTGCCCCAGTTTCTCTTGCATTTCATGTTGTTGTAAAGTATCCACTTTTCATTGCTCGTCGCAGTTTGCTTCAAAACAGAATATTTTAGTTACGTCTAGTAGGGAAATCGCACATGGAAGTACGGTCCATTTTTGAAAAAATATTTTTTCTTGCTTAACATAAGCAAGCAATGATTTTCAGTGTTTGATTCGGATATTTTGAGTGTGTGTTGGCTCCATCTCCGTCGCTTTGTAACGTTGATTATTCTGAAATAGTGTCTTGATTTGATCTTCAACTGGTCTACTCGACTACGGAACTTCATGCAGCAAGAAATCTCCAGCATGAAACTTTGTAAACCACTTTTGAAACATTCAACCATTCACAGTACCTCCTCCATAAACTGCACACATCTTTATCAAATCAATAGACAAAAATGAACCAATCTTGACATTTTTAAATGCATGCTGATTTGACAGGTGTCAAAATACAATCAAAAGCGATCCTTTAAATATAGTTACTTAAAACTGAAATCTTCTAATGCCATCTAATGACAAAAACAGAACAAATGCGCCAATGATCAAAGTGGATATGGTTGTGAAGTGTAAAAACGTTTTAATAAAGAAGTGTCTATTTACAGTCATGTTTTATGCATTATGTGTTGATCTTACTGAGCGTGTTAACTTCACTTATCATAGGTATGAACAAAATGGACGAAAATTTCAGCGTGAACTCGACACCTGAGAAATCTTTTAAAATCTGGCAAAAATCAGCATATTATTCGATTTTATTAAAATTTGTTATACTTATTTATTAAAGGGTGAATCTTTTTTAAAAATAATTTTCCAGTCCAAATTTCGGAGAAGAACAATTTTTTTCATATGATTCCTACCCCACCTTTTATTAATTTGATGATTTATGTATTCTATATAATCATGCTTTCGTTGATTTTTACACATTTTACAGATATATTCCTGGAGATACTAATTATGTTTACCTTTTTTAGAAAAATATCCAGGAACTACTGAAACGGAACTCTTACTTTGGGATTAAAAAAACAGGAAAATTATGTAAAATACTTAGTTTTATTCGGTTAATTATTATTCAGTGTTTTGATCGGTGAACAAATTTTTTTTTTTCATTCAATATTATTTTTTAAAAATATTTTTCTTCATTTTTATCGATTTATTCCGATATCTTATAAATTTTTTAAATGCATATTTTTTATTCTATGTCTTGGTTCGACTGAAATTTATAGAAAAATATTATAATAAGGATGAATAATTAAATATAGTGAAATGATGAAAAAATTTACCGTCTGTATTTTTAATATATTTTATTCTGTTTTTTTGTTTATGTAAATTGACTGCAATTTCAAATTATGGGAGCTGTAGGCGATAACATGCCTTTTTTACATGTCGCTTACACGCTTGAAATTCTTTTTCATTTTTGTACATTTTGTTCATACCTAACTTATCATAAACCTCATCTTGGAACAAACTTAGCATAGTCCAAGTAAGGTGGATAAGAGAGTCACTAGTTTAAAAAGAAAAAAAGCTTTAGTATACATCACTAATTATACTTCACTTTTCTAGCATTTAAGAATTGTTACTGAAAAACCAGGCGTTTCTTTTTTTATTCCTACTAAAGTAGTTGCAAAGTGTGACCATAGAGAGCTTTCATACCATCTTCATAGGGAAAAATCAGTTTTCATGAGACCATTATTGTTTTTGCATTTTAAAACTTTCAAACCACCCCATACCCACACCAAAAAATATTAATAATCAACTATCAGATACAGTTAATAAAAATATTATTTTCTTGCAGAAATTTGCATTAAGAAAAATTATCATAAATTACTTGTATTGTCTATATATAGATTGTCCGAACAAAAGTTAGTATATACATACCTGTCAAGTTTCAATGTTGAAAATGAGTGAGAATCGTACTCGCCCAGAAAGGGGGGGGGGGGGCCACCCCAACTTAAAACGTGTTTCAAAAGTTCTGTATGTGATCTGTTCCTAAGTTCTGTAAAAAATATACTGAATACAGTGTTGAACTTGCGATGTTACTCCTAGCCTGTGTGCGAATGGAATGAATAGACCCTTTCGGTGTGCGGCAGATAGGGGGCCCGCAGCAAATCACAGTCCTGCGGTAGTATTTCCGGGCACGTTTAATTGGTTAAAATCACTAACCAAAACCAAAAATTCACTTTTTATAAAATGTCTCACCTTTCATAAAATGTGTGAGAATTTTCCATTAATGCGTGAGACCGTGAGAACGTATCAAAATGTGTGAGTCTCACGCAAAATGCGTGAGACTTGACAGGTATGGTATATATAAATTACTTGATTTAAATTCCATGTCCATTTACAAATATTTAATAAAGAAAAAAAAAGGAATAACTTTAATTGTTACAAGAAATTGCCATTTTGGACACAGAAAATAAGGATGCCTGATGCTTTGTAAACGTGAAAGAAATTCCATTAACATAGGCTCCTCAACACAAATGAACACACGCATATTTTTAGGAATTTTTATTGAAGTTTGGATTCTCATCCTATGGAAGAAAAAAAATACGACTTCCCTTTTTAATTGTATCGTAAGTTATACAAATAAAATTAGGATAGCGATATTATAAATGAACTGGGCTGTTTGATATTTATTGCTGTCTGCTAAAGAAAGCCAGACTTCAAAGAAAAATAATTGAGTCCTGTCGTCACTACTGATTAAATTAGTGATTTGTAATTTCTCTTCTCTGAATTAAGGTAAAGAAATCTGCCATTCCCATCTCGCTAATTGCCAGTGACATTTCAACAGCTTACTTAAAGGCATATGCCTCTAAGTGAGGAACTTGAATCCCCATTGAGTATTAATAGTAGAACTTGATAAAGATGGCGGACGCTTGTGCAGAATCACTCTTTCACTTTTCTTTCATCCCATTGTGTAGTTCCAGGGACATGGGGAAATACTTGAGTTGAGCAGCAGTGAAACAGTCTACAGCGGGGTTGAATTCCTGTTTTGTGTTTTGACAAAATTATTCAAAAATGAGGAAAATATTTCTTCAAAGTTTTATTTGTAAAATTGGTGAAAAATATTATACAAATTTCTATTTTTAATTCAACCGCTGTCTTTCATTGAAATATTCATATTGATGAAAAAATTAATGGTTAAAAATATTGATCTTAAATTGTAAACCGATACATTTACATAATTTCCAGCATGAATAGCATAGCGTATTACTTATTAACAAAATTAATTCCCCATTCTCTCTTTAAAAGGTGTAAAATTTAATGAAGTGAGAATAGTTTTTTTTTTAAATCAGCGCGATGTGTTCTTCTAAAATGATGGTTGAATTTCAGCGATATCTATGTCAATAATTATATGAATATGTATTTTCTGAAAAAGTTGTTTTTCATTGTGGCGTATATTATCAATCTCAGTAATCATAAACTTTGTATTTTATGATTATTTTAGAGTTTACGAGAGAGTTGAAAGATAATAGTCTTATATAATCAAAAGAAAATTGAAAGAACTTTCATTCTATGAAGCGTTTTAAATAATGCTTTGACAAATAAATAATTTATTGATAAGCATTTGAATTTGCTTTCAGTTTTGTAATAACTATTAATTTGATTTAATAAATCTACTTTACACTGAAATGGTACCAAGTGTAGCAAGGGTTCTCAGTGCCCGGGGGCAAAGATAATTTTGGCACCCTCACCCTTAAAATATGTTTGATTATTTGTGACTTTTCTTCCTATTACGTTTTTTAGGTAGCTCTGGGTAACACTACATTGTGACTGGTTCCGTGACTTTTCTTCCTGTGATTTTTCTTCCGGGATTCTTTTTTGAATATATTGTAGACTATGCGCTTGTTCAGAAAATATTTGCTTAAAAAATAATTTTTTAAAGATTTTTTTCAAAAAAGATTTTCGCTAAAATCTTGTGTTATGCAATTTACTTTTTTTCCTGTGACAAAAGTATGTGTGCACTTTTGAATTTGACATCGCCGGTATTTCAGGCCAAATGATTTCGCCCCCACCCTCTTGCTACACCACTGAAATGGTTCTCTTTATGAGTGTGATATCAGACGTCAGCGAATTATCATTGCTAACCACTTGAATAATTTTGTCAAAACACAAAACATGAATTCAACCCCCCTGCAGTCTGTTCCACTGCTGCTCAACTCAAATATTTCCTTGTCCCTGGAACTACACAATGGGATGAAAGAAAGGTGAAAGAGTGATTCTGCACAAGCGTCCGCCATTTTTATCAAGTTCTACTATCAATACTCGATGGGGACTAAAGTTGAATTCGGAAAAATTTGACCACCTCAGAGGAGAAAAAAAGGATAACTGATTTGGACTCAATACGACTAGAGTGTATTCGTTTGTTTATATTGCTAGGTGTTTTCAGGTCCTTGCTTTTCCCCAATGACAGAGGACATAAATAATGATCAGCAATTAGAAACGAAACCGTTTAGATCTGTGGTTCTTAACCTTTGTGGCTCCATGCCCCACCCCCTCGACAGCTCAAAAACATTTGATCTCCCCCTCCCCTTACTACAATGTTAAATTCAGAAATTTACCAAAATTTAGAGTTTTAAATCAAGGAGAAAAAATTTAAATCACTAAGAAATCTCTAAACTTAGAAATGCATGTTAATAATGTAGTCTCCCACTGAATTAATTAGAGATGTCCGTAGTATTAGAAACTTACTTTCCAACAATGAAACTGAGCAGCTGGTTCACTCTATTATTACCAGTAGATTAGACTATTGTAATTCACTTTTCTTTGGCTTGAATAAATCACAAATTAACAAACTACAAAAAGTTCAAAATGCTGCTGCTCGGTTGGTTTTGAAACATAGGAAATGCGAGTCAGGACCGGCATTATCGACCTACATTGGCTTAGGATAGAAGAAAGAGTCGTGTTCAAAATCTGAATTACAATATTCAAATGTCTGCATGATATGTGCCCTTATGAACTCTGTGCACTTATTAACATCCGATATTTAGATGGTTTGATTTTAGAGCTTGTCTTTATGAATATGAGTCATGGGCGCAGGAGTTTCAGCTATATATAGCACCCAGACTTTGGAATCAATTACCCTATGATATCCGGAACATACATACATTAGTAGGCTTTAAATCAAAATTAAAAACTTTGTTTCGAGATTTTCATAATTATATTATATAATTATAACTCAGTAAATAAATACACTTTGTAACTGTAGCTCCAATCCTGTGTTTTGTAAAACCTTTATTGACAATTCAAATGGTTCTTCGGACGATTGAACTCCTTTTTGTTATTTGTGTTGTAAACTCAACGTTTCGGCCGATCCATTCTTCGGCCTTCTTCAGGTGTAAAATCCGAGTGTGATGGGTTAAACAGAAGTTATGTTTAAAGGGGGGGTAGCCCTTATAGCACATGGCCCGGGTGTTTCTGTGTTTTTGTCAAAACTATAGAAAATATCTTTATTGACAAGTTGCACTTTCTTCTTTAATAGGCCTTATAATTTTACTGCAATTGATTGAACGTTTTCAAATGCTTTTGTCCAAGAGGGACTTAAGTATTGAGGTTCCCGAGAAAAGACACTTTCTGTAAATGCATTTATTATTATTAAATAATTTCAAGGACAAGAACAATTTTTAATCAAGTTCTAAAAATGTTATTAAATATGACATGCTATAATAATACCACTTTAAATTTACAATATCATCTAAAAATATAACAAATTCAAGATTTCAAGTTTGGTAATCTAGTGAGACCCTTGCACCTGATGTTTATTACAAATGATTCAGTCTCTAATTTAGTTAGCTTTAGTTGGTTTCTTTGTTTGTAGTCACAACACTAAAACCAAATTCTACCAAATATGAAGATGGGAATTATAACAGTAGCTCTCTTGCAAAACTAGTTGAATTGAGGTATTTAGTTTCTGTCTCATCACAAAGCCACATCCTGGTCCCTTTTACTCTGAATATAGTTTTAAGAAACATCATCATCAGCAGTTATAAGTCCACTGCTGGACAAAGGCCTTTCCCATCTCCTTCCATGACGACCTAGATTGTGCTAACCTCTGCCACGTCTTACCGGCAAACGTTTCTATCTCATCTCTCCATCTTGTATCTGGTCTTTTTCTACTGCGCTTACTGTCCCATGGGCACCAGTCGGTTAGTCTATTCCCCCATCTATTGTCATTCCTTCTTGCTAGGTGACCAGCCCATCTCCATTTTTGCTGCTTATTTATTTGTATAATAGCTTTTACTCTAATCCATGTTGATCTTTTTCTATCTCTTAGAGTTATCCCTATCATTGCTCTTTCCATGGCTCTGTGCTAGTCCGAGTTTGTTTCCAGCTCGTTTTGTTAATTTCCAGGTTTCGAATCCGTAAGTCATGGCTGGTTATGAAACATATCCTTCTGTCTTTCAGCAAGTTCTTCTTGATATTTCAAGTCCACTAGGGATGGAAAACTGTTTAATTTAACTTGTGTATAAAGCCGAGTGTCATATTTGCTCCTTAAAGTTAATTTACCTCTCTCACCGAAGAGGTATATTTTTTCCTATTGGCAAGATATCTCCAAAGGTCCTAAAGGAATTTCATTCAGATTTTCTGGAAGGGTAGTCAATAGGCAAAGGAAGAACTGATTAAATTTTTGTGGATTCATGCACAATATTTCAATATCTTGTAGTTATATGTAAAAAAAAAAAAAAAAAAAAAAACCAATAATGCAAATCTTTTTTCCCTGTCCACAAGATATCTCCAAAAGTTCTAAATGAATTTCATTCAGATTTCCTAGCGGCGTTGACAGAGGTATGCCCTTTACGAGTGCTTTCTAGTTATTTAATATATTCTGTTTTTTCAAAACTATCAGCTAAGTAACTCACAAAAGCTTTGCCATTAACTGTTAACAGGAGCTTCATTTCAGGTTTGTCATTTGAAAAGTCACTCAGAATATCAAATAGTTCCAGGAAACTTTTTACACAGTTACCCTTTGACAGTCATCTTACATCAGTGTGAAGCAATAATATTACAGTCTGCATTTTTATTCTCACAAATCTGTTTAAAAAGATGCTATTATTTAGCTTTGATAGTGCCGATATGAATAGCTGCACATGATAAGTGCCCAATGAACCATTTTTTTTTTAGATTGATATTTTCGTTAGTTTAGAGGGACAATGCTCATTTTTTTTTTTTGCAGCTTGAACACTAATATAATTGATAGAATGATCAAGCTTCAAAATAAGAAAAAAAAAAACAAAAAAACTGAGCATTGTAGCTCTAAAATAATGAAAATATCAACTTTTTAAAAATGGTTCATTGGGCACTTAGCATACTAGTAAACTGATTTCAACATCACATTTAAAGCAGGTGATATATTTTTGGTAACCAAATTTTCTTTGAATAACACGATGCACACGAGCAGCATTTCAGGATTGTCATCCTCCATTCATTTTAAACAGCCATTTTTCTTGCTCATCATTGCAGAAGCAACATCGGCAGCATACAAGACCAGGTTTTCCATTGGTATTTTATTTTCATCCAAATAAATTTTAAGCTTCTTATATATTAGCGCCTTTCACAGACTTAAGAAAGACAATTTTTATATGAGAATTTTCAATAATCTGTGTAAACAATATAAACCCAGAAATATTTGTGTTTGAAATGTTGTTTACACTAGTAAACCGGTGCAACGTAATAATTTGCATTAGAAAATACACAGATTTTTAAATTTCACCAAAAATTAACTAATGAGCCAATTTCAATAAAAATTTTTTATGAAAATGATATTTTGTAAGAAAAATTCATAGAAATATTTTTCAAGTCAATCACACCCACCCTTTTTAATATTATGAAATCTCTAAAATATTTACATTTCTATAAAGTCCCCAAGAAATTAAATCTTGAAACTGCAACATATTTTAAAATATGCTCTGAAGATGAAGGTAAAAAAGAAGGCTGGAAAATTTAAATTAATAAAATATTTTTTGTTTATATAATAAAAGCAACTAAAAACTTTCTAGTGTACATTTTTGGGTTTTACAAAAAAAAATATCTGCTGGAAATATTTTATAATGTATTTTCTTTTTAAATTTCATTAAATTATTAATGTTTGTGCTACATGCACTCTTCTGAAACATTGTTATTAGTGATGACAGTGTTTTAATTATCAATAAAATGTAAAGTTTCACCAAATTTGATGAATATTTTTTTTTTCACATAGACGGTAGGATATTATTCTTATGGGAGCACATCAAAATATAATTTGAATTACCTCCCCTCGGATTTATCAATAAGTAGCTACCGAAAATTGTTACATGTTGATATTTTCTGTTGCCCATAGATAAACTTAAAACAGACACACGCTTGTCTTTTAACAGTGATCATATGGGGAGGGTAGGAACTGGGTTCACCGGTAAACAACACGCCAGTATACAAATGTATTTTTCACTTTATTTTCAGTAAAAAGTAATCAATATTTTTCTAAAATCAACTACAATTTGTCAGATGATACACGCAGTCATGGCGCAATGTGTTTTCTCGTAAGAAAAACAAACATTTAAATGGTCTCAAACCTACTTAGTATGCAAAAGTATTTTCTTTTATAACTAGCCTTATGCTATTTTCTTGCAATTATAACTAAAATTAAACCTTCAATAAAGATATTTAATTATTACAATACACTTTAAAATAGCTACCTACGTGCACTTTTTAAAGCTATTATATATAATAGTGGAGCTTTCTAATGATTCACAGAACATCTCAGAAAAAGCTTCATGATCCATATATCTCGCATATAAAAAGGACTCCATTGTCTCTTGCAATAGATTCCATCTGCATTGTGAATTTCCTTGATTTTAACTTTACAATAAGCTGTTCTGCGACATTTTTACTAATCTCATCCGTTCTGCTGCAAACTATCATCAGCAGCATGCAGTTAACGTTGTCATTTTTCTCCAGAACAGTTGAGAAAAAATGAAATTGTTGGCTTAATTAAAATCCTAGAGAGATTTCATAACTAGCCTCAAGAACGGGATTATTGGTTACAGAGCATCCAGAAAACAATGAATTGATTGTTGATCTATTTTCGAACTTCCCTTTTAGCAATTCAAAATATTCCAATTTTGAATTTACATGCGCTTTCAAATGTGCCTCGAGGCGGTGACATTTCATTGATTCATTGGTCAAACATTGTTGGTATAATAGACTGAAAAGTACCTGTTGTTCATCATACAGAACAAGTATATAGCCAAACTTAAAAGTACTTCTCTGAATACTGACAAACTTTTCTTTAACACTATTTATCTTAAGTGGATAAATATTTGTAAAGAAACAATTTCTTTTTTTTTTTTAAACAAAGAGAAAAAAAAAAAAGAAGATATATGAACTTCAGGGCACTTACTAAAACTTTTGTAATTTCTTTATTGTATGAAATTTGGTAACAATAATACAATTACTTCATCGCTTTTACACCTCATCTTACTAGAATTCAGCAAATATCTCTCCTTCTTTCTGTATGTGACAGACTACCTCAGGAACCACCCAATATATCCCCATGAAAGTTGCTGTGTGTACTAATGGAACCCCAGAGCATGTTTTTAGCAAGTTAATTTTTGAAAATTCCAACAATCTTTCATGTTTTTAGCTGGGATTTGATTTTCAGTGCAAGTATTATGCTAAAATTGACACTTACCGTGTAGAGCAGCTGTGACGACATCATGACATACAAAACATTAAATTCCTTTTTTTCTTAAATCAATTCCCAAAATAAAAATAGATGTGACGTAGAAAACGTTAGAGATGTGTTTTTAAAATGTTGTATATTAAGAAGTTAAGTTGCAAAGGCATTTTTTTAATATATCTCATTGTAAAAAGTCGTCTTCTTTTTTTTTTTAAATAATGATTGTGCATCAAACTTTACTCAGCTTCATAGGGGAAAACAAGTAAAAACTGAATAATTTTAATAAAAAGCTCACATTGTAAACAGGCCTTTTTTTCAAATCTATTAACAGCATTAAATTTTCTTTTTTAATCAATTGAATTTGAAAAATTCCATGCATATTTACAGTAAGTTTTACGATAATTTAGTCACATGACCAGTACATTCGTCCCCCCCCTTAATTTCCTAAAATTCATCTTGTGTTTGTGGTTTCAAGATCATGAATTAAAAACAAGTTAATGCTGTCATATTCTGCTTCATCCAGTAAAATAATATATAAACATTACAATAATTATAAATACATTTATTAGTTGAGAACCTATATTTGCCCTGTCAAGCAACTGCTAAACGAGCAGCCTAAATCATAAATGTGAATAAAGAAACGAGCCCTGTGCGGGAATTGAACCGTCATCCACCTTGGATGCTTTGGACAGAGAGCCACATTATATTTGTGTTTTGTTAGCTCAATCGGTAGAGCAGTACCTGTGTATAAGATTGCTTCCAAACTGGATGCGAGTTCAATCCCCGCACGGAGCTCATTTATTTATTCGCATTTACGATTTAGGCCACTCGTTTAGCAGTCACTCACACCAGCGCCGGGCAAATATAGGTTCTCAACTAATAAATGTCTTTATAATTATCGTATTCTGACGGATATAAAATTATCCATCATTTGATTTCATAGATATTAGTTACCTCCTCTGCATTGTAGTTATATGCCCACGCCACACAATATCTCCAAAAGTTTTCAATGAAATTTTGTGGAAGGGTGGGTCAAGGGCTAAGGAAGAAGTGATTAAATAGTGGCCGATACATGCAGTTGTTACCTCCCTGCATCATAGCTATATGTCCACCTCATACCTTAGTACCGGTGGTCAGCTGGTAAGTGTATCATTTTACCATCTATATAACCAGCTACAATCCAAGTCTTGACCTCTTACCTGGTGGAATGAATTTAGGAATTAAGCACGGAGTCTCTTCCACATAATCCGATCGTACTGCGTCAACGTGGCAGTAAAGTGGCCCTGGTATGCATGACACTGATGCACAGCCGGCGTAAGCTCTGGACAGTTCTACCGAGCTGAGAAGGTGGCATGCCAAAGAAAGCACTTTGTATTTTCTGATAATAGTCAGCTAAAATACGGTGAAGGTATTGCCCAACAGCGAAGCAGGTACTGTTTGATTCTCAACAGCTGTAGAGGACAATACTAGATGGACTGGCTAAGAAGGCACAACTCAAGACTACACCAGAGTCCGTTGCAGTTTCATCACCTGATCCTACATGTCATAACACATGTGCCGGTTGGGATAGTGTGTGGTCAATCCATGGAGAGTTGGCATTCACTATAAACAAATCCACGTCATCAGCATTTCTTCTTGATGATCCTTGACACCTCAAAAGAGACCAAAAACAGGTGTCAATCGTGAGGAGGGCTTACCTGCTTTGAAAACCAGCAGTCGAAATCATGGCTTTTACCTGCGTCCAAAAACAGACTTCTAACACTGTTGAAAAATATGCAACTACTTCAATCAGAGGGCAGGCCTCAGACTGTCTGGTTTCTTAACCAATAATAATTACCTAAAAGTTGTTCTTTAGATTGACAATACCAGTCTAGCTGTTTAATCAGTTGTATTTAGAACTTGTAGAAGATTTGGTGTTGAAAGAGCATCAACTGATCTAGAGTTTCAAGTAATGACATGGATCGTATGTGGACAGCATCAATGTTTTTGCACTATGGGTGAAAATTTAGTCTTCTCTCATAAGGATTTTTAAAGAAATTAATGTAATAATATCATTTACAAAATTAAATGATTTCAGCCAGGTCAGAGAATGTGGACAGTCTTGAGTACTTGGTAAATGAAACCAAAGCACAACCAATGGACCAATTAAAATTGTCCCTCTCTAAATTTTCTCTTCGCATTAGCATTTAAAAAAAAAAAAAAAGTCTATGACATGTAACCATAAACAGATATCAGAGAATACCTCGTCACTCAAGTTCTACGGAGTCTTGTCACAGCCGATGGGATTTCTGCAAGTGAGAGAAGTCAATGAAGACCGACATTGGAGGAGTTATGCTGGCATGAGTGACCTAACTGCAACAAAGAGGCACACCGATTGTAACACAAATGATATCTGGAAATGTGGAGACAACCACATGACAAGCTCTCCAAGTTTGAAGGTTTAAATTAAATAAAAAAGTAAAATAAAAAATAAAAAATAAATAAAATAAAAAAACAAGTAACCAATATACAGAGGACAGTGACTAAGCTCGCCAGCCGACCAGCAACATTTGCAACCCAGTATTTGGAGAGAGGGAGAGAGAGAGAAAGGAGGAGTAACATTAAGTGAATTGTTGGTCACACACACAGAGGGCTGAATAAACTCGAGTCAAATTCCTAACAGATGATCGTAGGAGCTTTGAAAAGTATTATTAAGTGACGTAAGAGGAAATGGTCCTCTGAATAGAGAAAAGCTTATGCTCCTAATAATCTATACTATTTAAGCTAACGTGTACCATGCAACCATTTGGAGATTGTTGAATATATGCTAAATGAAACTGAAGAGGGGACATCATTAGCTTGAAGTAAAATAAGTTCTATACTTGAGTAAAAAAGGTGGTAGGATAAAACATCTAATATATTTGAGGAAGGGGCAGTACTTTTTATCCCCGTCACACATTAATGAAATATTTTGATGCAAAAACTATCCCTGCCACTTAATACTACTAGTTCTCAAATGTTAATGAAACGTGTGGCAGGAAGTTTGTTTATGTTAGAGAACTAGTATTGAGAAGTGGCAGAGAATAGCAGGGATAGGGCATATTCTCTTCCTAAATGGCACATTGTCGCCAGAGCTATTGAATCAAGGTAACCCTAAAATATGCTAACTTAAAGAATGCGCACGCAAACAAAAAAACCAAAAAAAAAAAAAAACCCAGTGATTTGCAATTTAATAATAGCATAGGTTCCGAGTTCAGGCTTACCCTAATAATAATCATCTGATTTCTATCTATAATATATATGAGAAAGTATGTGTCTGTCCATCTTCTCCTAAATGGTGCATTTTAGCCAGTGGTATTGAATTCTGGTACACCTAAAATGTGCTGACTTAAAGAATTTACTAGACACCAGACTGCTATAAGCAGTGGAAGGCCATTTCGTTTCTGACATGAAAAATAACATTTCACAGGGGATCCAATACTGTTTTACTATGCCGAATAAGCCTTGATTAACAACAATTCTGAGCCATTTATAGCTACTTTTCAGCCAGAGAAACACTGGGCATTCTGCTAGTATCTAATGAATACAACTGATCTTTGGATAGAGACTCTGGTACCATGTTCTCTCTTGATTTCCAGATGTAGCAGATTTTGCTTTCAAGATGAAACCGAGATGATCACACAAAAATCTATTCTAATAATACCCAATTGACACCTAAACATTACTATGAACTTTTTTTTAAAGAAATGTTCAAAGTCGAAAATGTTTTTTTAAATCTTAGTATTCAACATGACTGAACTTAAAAGATCATCAGTAAAATGTGTATTGCCACCATTGGACATCAAGTGAGGAACCAACTTATGATACTGTTTGCAATAGGAGCACATTCAGCACTGTACTACAAATGCCTTTCATAGTTGTACTATATAAATGATACTAGCTGAAGTACCTGTCTATGCTGGGTTAAATATTTAAGGAGAAAAAAGATTAGAGCTTTTAGACCTTTAAAAAGATTCCCTTCAGTTTTGACCTCTCAAAGAATTAAACAGGTAAAATAAGATATGTATATTGAACGGAAAGTAAGGGTCCATTTTGGTATAGTTACGTTGGAAATAGACCTTTAAAACATCTTTTCACAAAACTTTGCTTTAAAACCTTCCCATGTGTCCATTGAGTATGCATGCCAATTTGGTTGGGCTGCACCCATGTTTAGGTGGTTGCTATAATGTGATAGACAAACAATGTAACACCTCTCACTTATATACAGATTTTCTAAGCTCAAGCTAGTCTGTCTCAAGGCAACAATAGTGGGGCACCCAGTATGAAAGTGTGCAAGGGTAACGATCGCTCTGCGGCAAGCTCTAATAAGAAGTGTACGTAACACTTTCAGAATTTCTACAAAAAATAAAAATTTAAAAAAATAAAAAAATTAAGATTCTCATAGAAAATATTAAATCAGTAGTTATTAACCGTGAAGAAAGAAAAGAAAAAAGAAAAAGGAAAAAAAAGGAAAAAAAAAGAAAAAGGAAAAGGAAAAAAAAAAGGAAAAAAAAAGGAAAAAAAAAAAAGAAAAAAGTGTCACACTAACTAAAGAAAACACCTAAATGTGGGAGCAGCCCAACAAAATTTGGTATGCATACTCAATGGACCTAGGGGAAGGTTTTAAAGTAAAGAGTTGAGAAATATTTATTCAGAAAGGTTCTAGAGGGAGAGCTCTATTTACAATGTAACTAATGCTTAACTGGACGCTTACTTTCCGTTCAATATACACATGCATATCTCAATGTGTGTTCAGCAGTTTCACATTCTCTTACTTTAAGACTTAATAGTTGATTACTTCAAAGCTGTTAATATAATAAATGTTTATATCTTATTTCATTAAAAAGTGACTGAACTCGTTTAAATGGAAGAGTCCATTGATTTAAAGTGTGGAGATATTATCAGCAAAATAGTTACCTTTAAATGGAATAGTTTGTTATGGACAGAGAATTCACACTGTTCATTATATAGATTCTCTTAATCATGTATTCTGTTAAAAGTTTACCAATTGTCCCATCAATGATTGTACTATGATGCCAAAACTAAACCATTTAGTGGCCATATATAAAGCTAATGACCAAACCTGGCATATGCTTAAAATAACCATACAACTCGTTCCCGCCACATCTAGATATTTTCAGAGTGAATGTAATAGAATCGAGGCGATAACCTCAATGTAGGAAAAGAGAATTCTCTTCAAGTATATAAATTTAACAGATAAAACTGATTTTTCTTTCTATTCACATTCTCACAGAACTCAGAAGGGAGAGAGGAAAAAAAACCCCAAAAAACAAAGAGGGGGTAATCTGAATTGGCGCTATTGATAGCCTAAATATAATTTAAATTTGCCTTTCAAATTCTCTGCCAAATGCAGGCTGTTCTTCGTTTTCTAGATGTTTTATGAAAGCAAAGTTGATACCCACATTAGCGCCTTTGTTCCAATGCACTAAGTATCAATTAAACTTGAATCAAAGATTAGTAACAAATTCTTCCTCAATGTTCAATAGCGGATTGGTAAAATTCATGGTGCCAGTTCTCCTATATTTTATTCATAGCACATTGGCTCACCGATACTTCTCCAGCCATTATCTTTCATTACTTTTCAATCCTATTAATATTTGCAGTGCCGAAATTTGAGCCACATCAGTATCTTTTTTTTCTTTACTATATACAAAAAAATATTTGCGAGTTCATTTAGAAACTTAGTATCTGGGTAAATAACTATGATACTTGCCCCAAACATAAAAAAAAAAAAAAAAAAAAAAAAAAAAAACAGATTCGTCAGATTAAGTGAGCCGATATTGTACCATTTCACCAAAGAATAAATGGATAGATTAATGCGGAAAAGTCAATTACCATATGAGTGATGATCTGGGCACGTCACCCAGGAATAATATGGTTAGTAAACTAGTTTCGCGGATCATTACTACAGAATTAATGGCTCAATCAAGTAAAAATTGACAATTTATCATCATTCTATTTAGGCAGTGTTACATTACCAACCATTTGAGATATTGTAACTTCTGTGATCCATTAGAAATGTCGACAAAAACATTTGAGCACTTTTAATGTAGCTCAGAGAATTCAAATAGCCAACTCTGAAATCTGTCTGCCACACACAATAGACAGAAAACTGATGCAAACATTTGACTTGAACCTTGTATTTGCGACAGTTGAGTAAATTCAATGTTTTTGTGGTTCAGAACTTCAGAGTAACCACTAACACTGTAAATAATTTTTAGTCACGTTACGTCAAGTGCTATCAGAGTTATAATTGCTGCCATGATTATTTTTTTTAAAACAAACAAAATAAAAATCTGAAATGCAGTGATATTTTCACTTCTGCAAGAGAAAGGAACTAGATAGGCTTCACAATACCACAAGATACCTTTCATCTCCTTTAACTTTTAACAGTTGAAAACTTTCTACGTCCAAAGCCCAATCCTGTAATGACTGAGCAGAAAATGGCTAGAAATGGTTTGTTTATTCAAATGTTTTATAGCGTCTTTACTTGCGGATAGATTGTTGTGAAAATTGACAGTATTGCCAGAAAGACTCGTGCGGCCTCATACGTTTTAGGATTTTTGACCACGTTTGTTTACGTGCGTCCTCATGCTCTTTAGACTTCAAGAGTTAAATCTTCAGGTAAATGCATGCGTACATGTACATACAAACGTATAAAAGTGATCAGCAGAATGAAAAGACGGTCATTGTGGTAAGAGAAAGTAATGTTTAATCGAAATTTTGAGACACACAGACCAAAAAAAAAAGGCTGTGGCTCATGTAAAAGCATAAGCTTCTTTAAATCAAATGGCCAGTTACTAGCTTAATGGGTTGTTCACAAGTATAATGAGACAACAATGACATGTTCTTTTCTCACTGAAGGCTATAAAAATGGTCTTGTGCCAGATTTATTACGAAATAAACAATCTGATATTAATCAGACCGATACAAATCACACAAAGTTTTACACTTTAAGAGCGTATGTCAGATTCAAGTTCCAAAGTAATGTTTAAATGTTAAGCTCTTGGAGAAGATCATTAACCTCAACAACCATTAAGTCACCATTCCCTACACCAAAAGTTAGTCATTTTGCTGACATCAACTAATGAGGAAATTATTCAAAATGCTCTAGCTTTATTTATGTTTTTGCTTTTTAAGAGTTATTATCTCCACTTTTGAATCATAAAACAATCAAATCTGTCATTTCAACTTGCAAACATTTGTTCTCTCTACATTTCAAGCAAAGATTCAATCCTTTCAAGAGTTTACGTATCTGGTGATAATCCTATTAAATTGACCCTACCAACAAGTAACCATTGCTTATCTGTCAGATATGCAGAGTTATGTTAACCAAATTGAAAAAGAAATTCTCGTTTAGTCTTTTCAGCTATACTGGAGAGATACAAAACTTCCCAACTATTATTAAAGAGGAAAAGGTGCTATTTCAAAGTGTCATATTTCAGTTCAAAGTTTGAAGTTGTACTTCAGAAACCCAAAGAGAAATATAAAAATTAAAAGACTAAACTTTATACCTGAAAAGGTACCATTTAAAAAGCAGATGATCCGCCATGTTAAAAAGACTGATACTTCCAAAAGTTGTGGCAGGTCATAATTGCTGGTAATAAATATTTGCATGTCGACTAATGAACATGCATACAAGACTTTAAATATCAAAGGGAATGATTGTTTTTTTTCCTAGATTAGCATTTGAATGCTGGATTAGCAACATCTTATCACTAAGATCCAGAAAGTTACACAGTACACTTGCTTCGATGATTTTAGTTAAATAATCCATCAAATGACTTTGCTTAGCTTCTCAAAATTGAAGCTAAAAGGTAGATGTTAATGCCTTAAATATAAAGACTACTATGCTAACCATTATCACCTCACTGCAACTCTGCCATACTTCATTACCATAATTCTTTCACAGATGTTGATATCAAAGAGCCCCAGTGTCTACGGATCACATTCCTAGGGGGGGAAATCAGAAGACCAATTCTATAGGTTCTTTAGCCAAATTTGGAGGAAGACAAGTGGCGAAGATAGTTAAAAAAAAAAATGAGGCCAAAGAAAGTTCTTCCTACAAGTGGTCTATATTGAAGTTTGATACAATGTACATTTACTTTTAGGGCAGCACAACTAATTCTCCCTGTATAGAGTATTCATGAGGGAATCTGATTCTGCATTTTGAAGTTTGGCTTAAAATTGAAGAGGAGAGAACTGAATTTCAAGTTTTCAGTCAGATAGAAAGCCTAAAACTTGTAAATTCAAATGATACTTATATATAAAAAGTGTACTATTCCATTTTTTTTTTTAAGACAAGACAAAATTTATGAGGCAATAAAGGAGGGGGGGGAATAAAGGTAGGGAGAGTTTACTACTGTTGAAGAAGAAAAAGAGAAAATGAAAAACAAAAAATAAAATAAAAACACCAAGACAGAAATAGGCAGATATATTTAGTACATGCAAATATTACATATCACAGACCCGAAAAGTTTAAAAACATGCACAATAACATGTAGCGAAACCAAAGCATCAGAAAATGAAAGACCAAAGTCTTTCTTCGATTTTTTAAATCCCAATATATATCTTTTAATTAGGTGGTATGAGAATTATTCATTACACCTGTTTATTTTTTATAACAGGTAAAATGAAAATCAACCTGGCCTTGCACACACGCACATCACTGATGGTGACTCAGAACAACAAGAAATTTCATTTTAGTTCCCTGAAACATCCTCAAGATGTTTACCATAATAATACAGTGTTCTGAATACAGTTTTCTGAGAGAGAGATTTTGATTAAAACAAAAACAAAAAAAATTATGGTGCTTGATATAAATGTTTTTGGTAAGGCATTGTAGTGGAAAAAATGCTTTTGTATAGTTGGATAAGAAAATAAGTAGCAAATCTATGACGCATAGAAATGAACTATGAATGTAGCAGTAAACAAGCAGACTCTTAGGAACCCAGAAGGGAAGAAGAACAAAAAAAAAAAAAAAAAAAAGGCTGAAATTAAAGATGTTAAACTTCAACTTAAAAATTATGTTCTCTATATTAAAACCTGCTTTAGAATTTCAATTTTTTAAAAAATTTTAAATAAAAAAAAAAAATAAAAAAAAAAAAAACTTTTCTTTTTTAACTTGTAGATTATTGTCATCTACTTAAGTAGACAATAACACTTAAGTTTCCCCAAAATTCAAAGAATGGAAACGAAGCACAAATGTTATGTGGTAAAATAAAAAATAAATGCAACACTGAGCAAGAGTAAAGAACACCTTAAGTCTTAGGAAAATAAAAATTTTAAAAATAAAAAATACTAAGTTTTGACAAATTTAACAAATGAAAAATGGTGAATTTTTTTTTGGCTAAAGTTAGTTTCAGAGCCACAGATCATCTGAGAGAGGCACAAGAAACACAGAAATTCAAATGAAGTAGACGGTGGATTGGGGAGGGAAAGGAGCAGTTGCCAAGGAGAAACCAGCAGGCATATATACCGAGTGGTACAAGATTAGAGAAACTAGCGCTGAAAAAGCTAAAATGGACAAGACTGAGTACATGTACCAAAGACCTTTAGGATATTCAAAGAAAAAGAAAGAAAAAAAAGGAAAATGAAATGCTAAGATTCTCAAGGAATTGGCTGTCAGAAAATGGGAGGGAATGAAGGCTTTAAATATTGATTATCCAGGAAACTAAGACACAAATAAAAGAATTGAGATTAGGGAAGAAACTATCTACCATAGCCAATTTCTTTCTAAAAAAGATTTTTAAAAAAAAAATTTAAAAAAAACTGCAACAAATTAGGAGGGGGTGGGGGAAAGATGTCCAAAAAGTTAAAAAAAAATCTATCCTCCAGGAAGTGGCTTTGTCAGAAGAGGCAGTCATGTTCACTTGTCGAAAGGAGTAGCCATTTTGAGCTATCCAAAACATTTTTTTCAAGTGATCAAAACACAAACTGGAGGAGACTATGTGAAAAGGAAGGAGAAAAATTGAGTCAAAAGAGAATGATTAACAAAATGAGGCCGTCACGCAGTGACCAGTTCAGAGCATTCAAGAAACTAAGTCTTGTGTACAAGTGCCAGGTGTCTCAAGTTCTGTTACTTATAGTTTAAATGCAAATAGAAATGTATCCCAATGGGGTACATACAAACCAAGTGAAAAGCTTTCAAGTTTGCTCTAAGATTCTGCTTGACTCAATGAAGGTTGAACACAGTTTAGACATCTCAGTTGATAAAAAGGAAATTGGCTGTATTCTCTAAAGAGCATATGGAACATTTTGGAAGAGGCTTCTGGATTTGTTACAAATAGACAAGATGGGGGGGGTAGATAAAGGCCAAGTATTCTGGAGGAATTAACACTTAAATTGTTCAGATATAGAGTTTTCTTAGATTAGACATTTCATTTTTTTTTTTTTTTTTTAGATACCTTTTCTATAATACAAATGACTAATATAACAAAATGTTTAGAAGTTACAAATACAGAGAATTATTGGAGAAAAACAGGTTCAAGGAGGAGAAACTGATCTGTGGCTGAAATTCACTTAGCAAATTTTCATTCACTTTTTAGTCTAATAATGGAATGAGCAATATCTGATTTTTTCTTCTAGTTATACACACCAAATGCTGCATTATTAATACTTTGGAAATTCTAAGGCTAGAAATAGGAATCAATTATAGCAATTGATACTAAAGAAGAGAGATTAATAGAAATTAACAATACCATTAAATAATAAAGGATGAATTAAAAAGCCATAAAATAAAAATGTATAAATGTTCGTGACAAGCAAAATTCATTTTAAAATTCTAGTCATTACCTTGCAACAAGAACACAGTAAGAGAAATTCAGATTTTTTGTTAAAGCATTTTTAAAAAGTTCAGGAAACAAAATATACAGCACATTGCCAGTGAAAAAAAAATTTTTTTTTTTTTTTTGCTCAGTGGATTAAAGAAAAAAATAGTTGTGTATGCAGAACAATTGAGTGAGCAAGACAATGTTTTTTTGGTCGCCATGTTTATGCTGGGTCCACTGATGTTCAGAGGAGAGTGGTAAAAGTTAAAAATTGTTTTAAGAGGGGATTTTTAAAAAAAAAAAAAAAACAACAAAAAAAAGCAAAACATTTATAATCAAAGCCAATTCAGTATAGATTAGGATTTATCAAACTTTGCCCAGATAAAATGTTTTTGATTTCCATGCTCTAAAAAAAAAAAAAAAAAAAAAAAAAATTAAATAAAAAAAAAAAAAAAATACTTTCACAATTAACAATGCTGACTATATAATAACCAGCAAAGTGTGTGAACTCTAGTGGAAAAAAAAAAGAAAAAGTGACACACAAAGTCCAAGCAATAGTTCTGCTTTTCTGTGAGTGCTACATCAGAGTTGACTGCAGTAAAAGGTATTACATGCAAGAGATGCAAGAACCTTACTCACAGAGCCACAATTTTACATTGGCTTGACAAAGATATTGCACATTTGAGAACATTCAAACATTAATTCCTATCCTTTTCCTAGCTGTATAACCAGAATTGATGTGGAGGCACATAATTAGGACTACAAAATGGAGGAAAAAGAAAAAAAAGAGATAGAAAGAGGAAGTGCAAATGCAGCCATCAGTTTTGTTGATATGCGCAATCAATAAAAATAGAAAAAAGGTTTTTAAAATTTCATAAAGAAAATCAAATGTTAGCAACAAATACAAGTGCTTCTGGCATAAAAATTTTTTTTTAAATTTGGTAAAGTAACAAGAAAAAAATCTAAGATAAAAAATGCAAATTTGTTTGACGGCAAGTAAACAAAAATTAAAAGCAAGGAGTTAAAAATTTGTATATTTTCCGCAAAAAATGTTCTATTAGTTAACTTGACACTTAGAATTGTCTGGCTTGAGTAACCACTATATAACTGACTAATTAGCTATTATTATTTCACATATATATAGAGAGAGAGACATTCTGATAATTACCACTCAATGATTGGAACGCTGTTTATAGGCATCAAAATATTGATGGTCCGGGTAACAGCAAACAAAGAGTTAAAAAAAAAAAAAAGAAAGGAAGAAAAGGAAACCAATCAAAGCAGAAGTGAGATTGCTACAAGATTAAAAATGTTCTGCTCAGGTGTCTTGAAAAAACATCACCTTAGAGCTTTTAACATCAGTTGAAGGGGTTCAACTTGGTACTGCTAACAGAGAAATAGAAGTTTGGCAAAATAGCTGCATCCAATTCAACTAGGTATGAGTTTTGTATTTCTTTTTATCAAAATAAATGTAGATTCCAATAAGCCTTGATGTGGTTAGTTAATAAGCAAATGACATTGGCTTATTTCATAGGCCCAAAATATAAGGTCTATATAAGTAATAAATCTTATACATTGGGAGAGGGGGGGGTGATTAAATTAATAGTTTTTAGTAAAGAAAAAAATATTTAAGGCTCTTATTAAGTCTGGTATCATTACTGGGTAGTTACAAAAAGTATAAAAGCAAAATTTTAAATTTGGAGAAAGCATTTTGCAAAAAAGAAAGGAAAGAGTGGGGTCTACTCATGAAGTTGGGGGTGGGGTTATGACAAAGCATTAGAGGAAGGAAGGAAGGAAGGAAGAAGACAAGAGTACAAAAAAAAAAGAAAGAAGATATTATGTAGAATTATAACCAATGTAATTGTTTATTTAAAAGAGGAGGAGGAGAAAAGGTGTAAACAGACTCTTCGGGAGCCTAAAAGCATTTGAGGGTCTAACAGACCTTCATTGCAAGGTGGTACCAATTCAAAATGAGACGGCAGTCAAACAGTTTGCTGGCTAGCAAATTGTCAAATCATAGAAATATTTAAAGATCAGAAGACTTTGCTAGACTTATAAAAGAAATATTTTCAAAGAAAAAAATTATTTGTTATCTTGATAATATACCAAGAAAAAGCTTTAGCATCAAAACACCAGTCATCATTCCCTGTCCTAGAAAGATGGCTTTCTCCTCTGCCAGGGTTTCATGGCAAAATGAGGTAAGCAGCTGCCAAGCCGGTTCAGGTGCTCACATTTCTGTGTGTGAAATTGCATATATGTATACATATATACATTAAAAATTATCTCAAATGTTAAAAGCAATCAAGTATTGCATATGTAAAGCAAAGCTTCAGTGTTATGTTCATCAAATTTAGCCAGAACCAGAGTACGGTTGGTACCACACTACCAAGAGATCAGAGATACCCACAAGATTATGAGTAAAAATATCAAGTCTTTGAAAATTAAAAATAAAATCCTGAATTCAAAGATTTGATTATTTTTCTATTTAGCACAAGTGAGTAATCCTTTATTCCTGATTACCTTTCCAAAATGTTGATTTTGCAATTATTCAGTTTGATTTCTAGAAATTGAAAAGATTTTACAGAAACTAGCAATAACTACGCTTTTTGTAGACAAGTGGAACATTTGGTCTCTGCTGCACAAGGTGCCATAGCCATTTAGTTATTGCTAGTTCAATTTAAAATATTATTCCAATTTTGATTGATTCAGTAGTTTTATAATTGTCTATGACCTTGAATAAAGTCGGAAGTCAGAAACACAGGTTTAATCAGTAGATGTACTAAACAGAAAAATTACCAAACACATTAATGTTTTTCAGTCTGTCAGAGGCTACAGGAAGATTTTGAGGAAAATTTTCTTAAAATTTCAAAATCATAGAAGAAAAGTGATTTTCTACAAGCTGTCAGACCAGAAACTCCCTATTGGGAGTAAAACTAGCAAAACAATTAAACAAATCAAAAGCAAAAATATATGAAGATTCTAAATACATCCATCAGGAAAATCAAGCAGTAATAACATGTTATCTAATCTTGCATATTTTATAAGCATGCAAGTGACAATGTAATTAGCATAGAATGAGAAAGATGAAGTTTCAACTGAATCTCAGCTTGAACCTGATACAACCAGATTAGCAACACTATAACATGAGCTGCACTTGCTTTTTAAAGAAATGATCAATATTAATTTGAAATATAAACTTAAATTCTAAAAACTGGACTTCTAAATTTTAGAATCCAGACAAAATGAAATGAAAATATAATGCCTATTAAATTGCATACAAACGAGGATTTAAAAAAAAAAAATGTCATTATAAAGTCTTAAAATCCATTAGGTAAGTAAATTAGCAAGTGAGAACATTTTTTTTCGAATTTAGAGCCCATATTACAATTGTTTTCTTTTAAAGTCCTAGCCCAATCTCAAAATCAAAGTAAAAAAAATTCTTAGAATTTTCATCAGAAGAATATGAAGTCTTCTCTTGGACCAGGTTGATCATTTAAGAATAATTAGAGCCTAACGCTGAGCTATCAGGATAGTCAATATCTTATTTTTTTTCAAAATAAAAATAAAAATAAAAAAATAAACTTTTTAAATCGGCACTACTGTCCCCATATAAATGGGAATATACAGGTTATTTTTGCGGGATACCAATAATAAAAGACATTTAATGAAAATAATCAACTTTTGATTATAAAGTTTCTTCCACAAGAATTTTCCATAAGGTTATTGAATAAACGACAAAAAGCTCCCTAAACAGAAATCTAAAGAAAGAATTGAAGAAAAATAAACCGAGATTTAATTTCAATTAAATCAGGTTTGGTCTGTTGCTCTATCACATTAGTAAAGAGTGAAAATAAACGAGCAAAAAACTGAAAACCGTCATATTGGAATACTTTAAGCTCTTCTTTCAAAGAAGAAAATAAAAAGCATTGCCATTGAAAGATTCAATCACTGATAAAGAATTTCCATGCTAACTGAAGTTCTGTGGTCAGTTTTGAAGAGGAAAAGCTTAGAAATTAATTTAGGCAACAATTTAGAACATTTAAACAGTAATTACTTAAGGGCCTAATTAGCATAAACCAAGACGAGCAATGCAGTCAGGATATAAATGATTGTCAAAGGTCTTTTCCGAGGTGATTTAGATCAGAAAATATTCTAAAGTTAGCGAAAGAAATCCAACTACAGGAGGTTGAGAGAGAGAGAGAGAAAGAAAGAGAGAGAAAGAGAGAGAGAGAAAGAGAGAGAGAGGCAGGCAAGCAAAAAGTGTGGGAGCCAATGACAGCTGCTAACAGTTCTTCCTCCTCCTCTTCTTCTTCTGGATAAGTGGTGGAAAGGAAAGTTGCAAAGAGGAAAGGGCAGAGGGAAAATAGGTCCACCAGTAATCTGACTTCTTTTGAACACCAGACATTACAATCATAAATCTTGATAAATTACAAAGATTAAAAGAAAAGTTTGCTAGAGCTATAATATACTATATTTCAAATTTAATTTGAAATTAGAAAGGAAAGAGAAAAAAAAAGGGTGGTGTTGAGGAAAAATGGTGGGCCAACAGGTAGATGGTTTACATAATTACAACGAACATTTTATTTCTCCAATTTACTAATGAAACATTTTTGTCCAGTTGAGGTTAAAATCTTAATTACAAATTTTGAAATCCGAAAAATTCTCATTTCAAAATGCCAAACAGTTCTTTTTGTGCAAACAATATTTTTTGAGTTGAGAAAGAAAAAAATTATGTTAAGCAGATGAGATGAATTCTTTTTTTCCCCAAGAAGGCACATGAAACCAAAAAGGCAGGTAAATGTCGGCCAAAACCTTCCTTCAGTGTTGCATTATTGCATAGGGGGGAAATACCAATCTGTTTTTTTCCCCAAAGACAAGTCCAGATGCAGGGAAGTGATGACATTAAATAGAAAAGGAAAATACCTAACATAACATGAGAAAAAAAAGTGAAGGGTGGTGTATGAACTTAAATTTTCATAAATATTATGTATAACTTGATAAATATGTTGTTGGCATTTTTTGATTAATTTTTTTTTTTTTTAATATTTTTCTATTTTTAATAGAGTGTACCTTGAAATAGTATTAGAAAAAAATGATTTCCCTGCTCTGTGAGCCTGCCAAGGTAGGCGCTGGGCAAGTGGAGAGTAACTAAGTACTAAATACCTTCATGAAAGAATTGTGTTGCAAGAATATCACCAGTAACAATTGTCTGGCAGGATGCATCTACTTGCTTTTTACAACAGTTGTTATTGTTACCATTGGTTGGTTCGTTGTTCAACTCCACCTCAGCACCGTAGCTATCAGCAGCTTGTCCATTTAACAAATCCCCGTTTTCGAGGATTGTATTGTTGGTACTCAATCCGTTCACCATGTTTTCCTTGTCTCCATTTCGGCACTTCATATCTCGTGGACTGTCACCCAAAACAGACTGGTTCATGTAGTAACGTTCAGCAACCATTGATGGATTTTGAGAGTCTCCACCTGCTTCGTCGCTCAAATCAAGATCATCAATGTCTTTCATGCCTTCCAGTTCAACAGATTTGAAGTTCCAGACTGGCACTACACCGGCACCACTAGGCGCTGCATCAAAGAAAGCATACTTCAGGCCTCCAACAGTGACTGGAGAATTTAAGATATTGCTGTCATTGAGGTCCGGAATCACTTTCTTCAGCTCATCGTCTATGTTGCCCAGAGGAGTGCCAGGGTCCCTGCATCTCCCATCCAGTGGCAGGTGTAGCCTTTCGGCCAGGCGATCAATCATGTCTTCAATGGATTCATTCTCCTTCCATACTCTTGTTGCACGCCACCTGGCACGGCTACCCTTTGGAGCAGGGATGGCATCGAAACACACCGTTTCGCCCACACCCAAAAGTCTATTCAAGTCGTCTATGTGGCGGCCAAAAATACAACGGTCAATGAAAACATGCTCGTGCCTCCCCAAATCTATAATTCCCCACAGTTTAGCAACATGGTAAATTTTCCCCTTCCGGTTGGTAATGGTGGGTTTGTTAGGACATGTGGGCTTGCTGCCAGTGATAACAACATTCAATCTGGTGTTTTTAATGACCGAAACTGTCTCGTCTTCTGATATTGCAAATATGTTGCAATGTTGGCGTAAGAATTTCTCAAGTTCCGTCTTGCTCCAGCCAATAGTATTCCTCAAGCTCTCAGGCGCTTGACTGAAGTGTCCACTCAGACTGTTGAGTTTTATGTCACCCTTTTTTTCAATTATATTTTTCAGAAACATTACTGCTTTATACTCGTTGGCAGTCATGGTCATTGGACCGGTTTTAGATGTTGTGCTACCAGATAGTTTGAGTGGCTTAGCATCCATGATGTTTAAGCTGCGAGGTCGGTTTTTAAGCTTTGGGGTCAGTGACATGGAGGAGAGCATTGCCAGATCCCCTGCAAACTGTCGGCTGTCCTCCTCAGTTTGGTCAGATTCTGACTTCAGGGGGCTGCAAGCCATGTTGTCCTTCAGACAAACAATATCACCTTTCACTTCAAAAATAAGTGGGTGCTTGTGCAACCAGTCTTCAAATTCGTTCTGTGGACCAACGCACTCGCGGATTTCTGCAGAAGCCTGGGACAGGTGACCAGCAAGACTTTTGGTAGCCATCCACTTCTCCCCCTTTTTCAGAAACTTACTACGAAAGTACTGGACAGCCTCTGTCTCAATGGACACTTCGGGAAGACTGAAACTCGAGGAAGATGACGCTGGACTGCTATCACGGACATTATTGTTCACGGAACTACTCCAACAGGTGCCATCAGTCAAACACACCAGATTACCATTGACAGTGAAAAGTGATGGATATTTTAACAAAAACTTTTTCAGACCCGCCTCATTGCCACCAGCAGCCTGACGCATTTCAGACGTAAAGTTGCGACTGCCAAAGCGACCGGCTAGTTGGCTGATGCTGAGTGGGGAGGGGCTGTGGTTCATTAAAACCTCAAGAAAATACAACATGGCTTTGTGGCCTGGATCCTCCGCCATTTTGTTAGCTTGGCACGAGCTCAGCAAAGAGTTGACAGGAACTTGACAGTAGGAATCCCTAAAATAAAACAAAACAAAAAAAAAAAAAGAAAAAAAAAAAGCAGATTTTTAAGTCAGAAAATTCTTAATGGATTAAAAAGTAAACACAATTACTGCATAACATTCAATAAAATTTTGACATTGGCAAATTCGAATAAAGTATATTTCAGTATCTAAGGAATAAAAATAATGCATCTATTAATCACTGCTACCCACACTGTTTTATTGCTGGGTTTAGGTTATTCATGAGTAGGGAAACTCTTTTTTTTTTTTAAATTCCCCAAAATAGGTTTTTAGGAGGGGTTCAATTTTCAATGTAAGTTTATGCTAAATTGATCCCTTAATTTGTGTCCAGCAGCATTCAGTGCCCAACAAAAGGTGAGTTAAGTAACTTATTCATTGATAACTCCTTTTTCCAACTTTTTAATTGATCACCTCCCAACACAGCATATATGGGTGGCAGTGATTCATAATTTCCCTTGGAATGCTAGTTTTCAAAGTGTTTTTGAACTACTGTATTTTTTCCATTTGCATAATTCTTTTTCCAGGCATGAACGGTAGCTGCCTGTCCTTTAGTTCAGTAGGAGGAAGGGGCAGTTGTTGGAGAAATGGGCAGCATCCTCATGAAGACACTCAGTTATCAACTCACAAGTCCGTAACTGGTAAGAGGAACCACTGTAAGGAGGCACTTCTAATGTAATATTCTCTAAGATGCAGGGTATCTTTAATATTTTAGGAAAAGTTAAGCCAATAAGCCAAAAATAAAAACTACTAATAAAGCAATATTTTTAGCTTGCAATACATAAGCTACAAGTTAGATTATTGGCTATTTATAAATGCATACAGACTTAGATATGGAATCCAGACTCTTAAAATACTTGAAACCTACCAGCTTCATCTTAATACCAAAATTGAAATTTTACAATTGAGCTAACATTCAAATTTTGTAAATGGTACAGCTGATATTCCCACCTAAAAATGAACCACCATAGTCTAGTTGCTTCATTTTGGTCACAATACACATCCCATCACCGGGGGTCTGCTGACTCCAGGTGGGGAATCGCTGGTCTGGAACGTCCTACTTGGAAATGGCCACCCTAAATGTTTGGCCCAAATAAAAGGGTGAAAAATGTCTTACATGGCCCACTAGACCAAAAACATTGCCCATGTCTGCGCTAGAGTTTACTACCCCACCAACTTTTTTTGGCGAGTTCAAAATGCACCGACACGTGACCGACTGGAATTGTTTCATATGAAACATGGGGGAACAGTGTTACAGAACCAGGAGGTCAAAAAAAAAAAAAAAAAAAGATGCAATTTTAGAAAAAATTAAACCATATACTTACTCATACACTCTCTCTTTCGCTCACTCTCATTCCAACCAAGCTTATCCACAAACGTCTAAACGTCATAGCTGCAGCGAAATAAATGTGTCCATTTTACAATGGATTATTATTGTAAATCAAGCCCCCCTACAAGTGAAAAAAGACGAATTTCGAACAAATGAAAAACCCGTTTTTAGAAGGTGGTAATTGGATTACACATGTAAATTTTCAAGACTATGCCAAAAACTGTGACAAGGACCACTGATACGGACAGACAAGTGAAAAGGGAAGAATACTTAGCCACCATGTTTTTGTGGTTTGGTCGGGCTGGTGATCAGGGTTATAGTGATTCCATTATGCAAGTATATCTATCCTAGGAGAAATGCTGGACAAAAGATAGTTTAAATAAAATACAAAAAAAATGTTCCTACAAAAAGCATACACGATTCAATATTTGTTGATTCTTAAAAGAAATTGTGATGATTGGTGGGGGCAGAAGGATAGGTGAAGAATAATAACTACTCATAAAAAATTAAAATCTTAACAGTATAAGCAACATTTTCAGATCTATTCTTCCAAAGATATATAAGATACAGCCAGCCAGCCAATAAAACAATCATTCAAATTAACTATTCTGACTAGACACTAGAACATTTTTAGTCGCTAAATCAGTCAGCAAAACTATCTACTAAATTCCATCAATCGTACAGTTCAAAAGAAGAAATATGTGAAAGCGAGAGCTAGCAATAAACACAAGTCATGTTCAAAGTACAGTGAACCCTTGTTATAACAAATTTCAGCTTTAATGAACTCGTGGATCCATCTGAACCGACTTGGGATTTACTAAACAAAGTTTGATAAATGCACTGAACACATCAACTTTTGATACTTTGCTGGAGGACAAAACGCACAATAAATTTTAAACTATAAAAACAAACAAACTATAATAACACTAATTTATTTTAATACAAAACAATTTATTAATATTTCATATAAAATTGAGATACTTTTATTTTAATTTAATTTATTTTTAAAAAAACACTTTAAAAAAGGTGTCAGGTATTTATCTGTGCCATTATATTTTCGAAAGCATTGTCACTGTATCTGTAAATTCGTCTGAGTGTATAATGCTACCCGGCAGAATATATTTTTTTTATCAATTCCGGCAATTGTCACAAACAAATTCCTTGAAACCCATGCGGGTTGTGGTATAACGAATCCACCAGAAACCCATTGACATGGTACAACGTCCTTTTTTTTTTCACTATAGAAAAAAAAAAAAAAAAAAAAAAAAAAAATCATAACTTCTGTTTTTAGAAATTGAAAGAAAACATTTTGAAGAAGAATTAAAATGAAAACACTGTTACAGGTTTCAATAAATATGAATATTCATATAGAAATGACGGAATTGTGTATCAAGTTTTGTATGAAAGTATTGTTAATTAATAAATTGTTTTGGGCAAAGTAGGATGACTTAAACGTAAAAAATGGAGTGCATCATAAAGACTGATTTGAACGATCACGTTTCACAAAGCTAACATTTTTTTTTTTTTACTTTCATACTAAGCTGGGATGGCAATGACCGAGTTTTAGTAGAAAACTATTATTTTTTTATTTTTTATTAAATCAAGTATTGTAAAACATTTTGATTAATTTTTGACAACTATTTACATTTATTCTAATTTTTAGTTTGTTTAATCGCAATTTCAGTAAGGCCGGCAGTGTTATTGTTATGGTTGTAGTAAGAAAAAGGGATCGATTATTTTATTATTTAATTTTTATTTAGACAAAGTATTGTAAACCATTTTTATTCATTTTTAACTACTATTTACCTTCATCTTAACTTAGTTGTTTTTTTAATTACAATTCAACTTTTAATAAAAAAAGTTATTCGTTTATTGTAAACCATTTTACACATTGTGATTTTTTTTTTGTTTTTAAACTACTAAAAATTAGTCAAAAATTAATAAAAATGGTTTACAATACTTAAATGTTAACTTCTTTAGTGGTGATCGGTCAAATCAGTCCTTGTGATCGGTCAAATCAGTCCTTATGATGAAGTCCATTTTTGACAGTAAAGTCTTCCTACTTTGCCTTGTTTTGTATTAGAATAAATTATTGTTTGCTGCAGTTTAATAAATTTACTGTGCGTTTAGTATGTAAAATATTGTTTTGTTTAAATTAAAATGAGACGGCAATGACAAGGAAGGATTTCTTTTTGCCACAAATACTTTTTTCTGTAACACCAAATGTGATTTTGTAAGGGATTTTTTGATGTACCTTCAGACCCATCTCCCTGCAAAGAACCAAACCTTTCTTATTTACTGAAAATGAGTTTGATAAATGCAAGAATCAATCACCAATCGCACACGGTACAAGACTGATGGGATACATGGGTGTGAAGGAATTCTGGCACGTGCGCACATGTTTACATCCTAGTCTCCTTGATACCCGTTCGCGTAAACACATTTTTCATTCTGTTCTTACTGCTGTGTTTTTGGCGTGCATTTCTGCCATGGCTTCTACGCTAATTTACCAAACGATGTAAGGAAAGTTAGAAAATAGAATGAGGGGCAACCAAACTGCCTTTGGATTTACCGAACGATATTCATAAAATGCAGCGAACTACCAAACTTTCTTATTTGCCAAACAAGGGCCAACCATCGGACAAACTTTCAGCTTTAACGACAATCCTCTCCAATTAGTTTGTTATAGCAAGGGTTTACTGTATATTCTTTCCATGCACCAATCTCAATGCACATGATTCTAGAGAATTGCAAATGATTAATTTTTACCAAAGAAAACTACTACTCAAAAGTAGTTTAGTAAACTACTATATACAAAACTAAATAAGTCTAGCAAACATTTGGCTGATACATTCTTTACTTATATCAGCATCACAACCAATTCAAAACTTTACAGAATTGCATTTCACTCTAATTATTCTTTGAACAAAACATCTGTACATTTACATAAATTCGTAATAAGTGACCTCAGTTTAAACTTTTAATAATTGGTTCTCACTGCAAATGTACTTCCCTCTACATTTTAAACTTACAGTATATACAGGTATACATACCTCAAAAGATATGCAATATTTATTTTTTGCATATAATCTGGCGGGGGGGGGGGGGGGGTGATAATTTTGTTTTGAACTATGCTTCTACCTAGATTTCTTCCCAGGGGGTTTAAATGTTATAAGACAAGAAATCATACTTTTTGTAATAGTTGAAGTTTTGGGTTTTTTTTCCTATATTTACCTCAGAAGAGAGACATATTCACCCATAATTTTAAAACTATTACTCCTAATTTGTAGGATATATCTGTTGTGAGTATATTTTTTTTCATGTTAAAAATAAAGATTTTTAGTTAGTACAGGATATTGAAAGTTAAATTTTTATATAGGCAAGTTTTCTGCGTACCTCAAAAGATACAAAGACAGCACGTTTTTGGGTACCTGTTTACCATTGAATTACTATGAATTATTGGGTTCTGTACAGATTTTCTGTTTAAAAGTAGCAAAGATGAGATCTTTACCTCTTATAGAATGCTAAACTTGCAAACTTAAATTCATGTTCACAAATTTTAGGAGCTGGTAAGAGAAAAAAAAAAAAGCCACCATTCCCACCCACTCCAGTTGCAACAGAATATGAAGAAAGCAATTGTTTTCCAGAAAGAAATAAACCTTGTGAATAAGAAACAATCAGTTTTGGATTTAATGTTATTTTCAAAGAATTATAGAGTATTATGCGTCTTTGTATCTTTTGAGGTACCATGTTTTGGTTTGTTTTTTTTAGGTACATATACCTGTACATTGACCATATCAAAATTATGCATCCAAATGAAAATCTATAGAAAGGTTTGGAATATCTATAAAAAAAATTAAAATGAAGCAATTAAAGTAACTACCCATATATTTTGAAGGGGGGGGGGGGGTACAGTTTAGTATAATCCCAATATTTAAGGCATGTGATAACATTTCCCTGTACTGTAAAATATTTTTCAGTCTTTGGCCACAACAAAAGACTTGTAAACATTCCTTTGACAAATACTGAGAATATTTGCGCTTTACTAATGCATACCTTCCAAGTCTCACACATTCTTCGAACTTTAGAAGTCACATTATTTTGAAAGATCACATACAAAACTTTTGAAACACGTTTTAAATAGACTTCTAGACAACACTTAATTCCAGTAGCCCTGAAACGCCCTGAAACGCAATTTTAGCCAATCTTGGATACATAATTTTCTAAATTTTATGGAAGAGCATGACAGCAGACCCTCCTAGAAGCAACACCACCATTTATTTTTTTTTTGGGGGGGGGGGGGTGACACGACTCACCCACTTTCAACATAGGAACTTGACAGGTATGCTAATTACATCGAAAATACAGATTCCTGTCTCTTGAGGCTAACTCGATTATTCAAGTCCAAGTTTCGGAATGAGCTGTTATTAATAAGAATCTCCTTCAGCAAGGAAAATAAGACTACGGAGTGAGAATGAAACGAGAAGTTTATTGGCAGTCATTTTTATGGATCACTTTGCACCAAACAAAACTACTTTCAAACCTTGAAGTAAATGGTTACATTCTTTTATCACCTACAACAGTAGATTATAGTTTTGATTTTTCAAGGAGAGCAAAAAAAAGAAAAGTTGTTTGTGGTTTCATGTTCTTGATAAGATAAAATGAAAGGTTAAAAAAAAAAAAAAAAAAAAAATCCTAACCACAACAAAAAACATACAATAACAAAGATTAAGTCTTTGCAACTAAATTGTAGAACAGGAAATATTTCAAAATTATAAAATCTAATTCAATAATCCTGTGAAAAGAAAGCATTTTGGTAATTACATAAAATCCTTGTAACAGTCAATCAATAGCATTTGCTATTTAAAGAGAAGCTCAGCAAAACAAGCAAAAAGTAAATGTTGATGATATTCTAGAAGTGTAAACATACCAAATACAAAAAGGAGGTTGAGGGAAAGTAAGTATCTAGATCAGAGGTCGGCAAACTATGGGCCGCAGCAACCGCAAACATCACAGAAACCAGAAAAATTCAAGCACAATGACAAAATTGTCCCAAACTAACAAAAAAAAAACAAAAAAAAAAAAAATTTTTAAATTTAAAAAAATAGATTTTAAAATTTCATAGTTCTCTAGTCGATAGCACATGGAACTTTATGTAGGCATATACTCTAATGAACAGGGTTGTTTGATTTTAAATCATACCAATTTAAAATCTAAAGATTTTTTTTTTAAAACACTGATTTAAATCACAATTTGTTTACCTGCAAATTCATGAGGGAAGCAAAGTGTAAGACATTGAATCAAATATTTATTTCTAATCGGCAACTGCAAAAACATTTCCTCTATAAAATAAAATCTTCTCTGAATTATTGTGACAAATGTCTTGTTTATTATCCTTAAGCATCTTCAAGTTCTTCAGCATGAGCAGTTTTTGCATTCATTGCTTTAAACAGAAATATAAGATTTACTGCTCGATCTATACAAGACAGTTTCTCAGTTTAGAATGAACAAGTCCATATGAAGAGGAAGCGCAGTCATCAGCAGAAGATGAGGCCACTGCTGACAGGAGTTGCATTACTGCAGAAAGTGTGTCACTGCTAAACACACTTGCATGTGAATTCCACCATTCAATAGCCGATACAGTCTTGCTTACAGTGTCCGCAAATTTAAATATCTGGAAGAGAGAAGACTTTGCTTGCATCTTCATGATAGTGGGAACAAGTAAGGGATATTTCTCATTGGCATATTCCATTGCAATATTGATGACTTGTACAGGTATACGTAGCTCAAAAGATGTGCAAAATTTACTTTTTGCATAAAATCTGAGGGGAACTTTTTTTTTGTTTTATTGTATGCTTCTACCTAGTCAAATTTCTTCCCAGGGTTTTAAATATTATAAGACAAGAAATCATACTTTTAGTAAGAGTTGAAGTTTCTTTTTTTTTTCTTTTTCAATATGTACTTCAAAAGATACAGACGTATTCACCCATAATTTCACTATGGATCCAAGAACAATGACTACTTTGTTCCAGGTGATGGTGGCTGAATTCTAGCCACCATTCTATAACAGGAAGTTCCACTACACTGAAAATTTGTAAACAGGATCAACTTTTTATGTAAATTTTGAAAATGTTATCAGCCTAGCTCTAGAAAATATTTTTTCAGTAAAAGATGTCAAAGTGGGCTCCAAATTTCATCGGTATTTCCTGGAAGCCAAATAAATAAACTAAATAATCCTAACTCAGGACCTGGCCCTGGCCCAGCTCATGAGCTCTGTCTGGCAAAGAAGAAAGTCAATGCACTTCCATATGTCACCATCTAGTTTTATTGGCTCCTGAGATATAAGATCTCAAAAATGCTTTATATCCACTGCACTACAAAACTAGCAGTACATGTACCTCAGAACAGGCAGAGAGAAATTGGAGGTTGTTTAGATACAACACATGGGCTGGTGTTTACCATTGAATTACTATGAATTGTTGGGTTCTGTGCAGATTTTCCATTTAAAGTAGCAAGGATGAGATATTTACCTCCTACAAAATACTAAACATGCAAACTTAAATCCATGTTCAAAAATTTTAGGAGCTGTTATGTGAAAAATTGTGCTGTTATCGCCCACCAAAAATCACCGATTCTTTCCAAACATCAACTGTTTCATCAATGGTGCACGTGTCACTGTATCTTATCCTGGGCTTCAGCTATTGGCTGTAGTTGAGAAAGCAGTTCCTCTGCAGATCGTTTCAGCACGAGATTGGAGACCTTATTTATTCAAGATCTATTTTGTCGCTGTTTACTTCACAAATTTGAAGTCCTGTAAAATTTTAGATCAATATATCTTTACTCATTCAGTCACTATGGATCCAAGAACAATGACTACTTTGTTCCGGGCGATGGTGGCCGAATTTTTTATTTTCAACTAGCCACCATTCTATAACAGGAAGTTCCACTACACTGAAAATTTGTAAACAGGATCAACTTTTTATGTAAATTTTGAAAATGTTATCAGCCTAGCTCTAGAAAATATTTTTTCAGTAAAAGATGTCAAAGTGTTTTTCAGTAAAAGATGTCAAAGTGGGCTCCAAATTTCATCAGTATTTTCTGGAAGCCAAATAAATAAACTAAATAATCCTAACTCAGGACCTGGCCCTGGCCCAGCTCATGAGCTCTGTCTGGCAAAGAAGAAAGTCAATGCACTTCCATATGTCACCATCTAGTTTTATTGGCTCCTGAGATATAAGATCTCAAAAATGGCCTGAATTCTTTTTAAAAACACCATTTTTAAAGGTAAAAATGAACATGCGGAACCATTTTCTACCAAAAACCACTGTAAAGACCAATGTTTAAAATACTTTAAGGGCTAAGTTTTCAATTTGGTGGCTGGATTCCTTCAGGTTCTAATCAGTGGTGGAAATGGGTGGGTGTACATTTATATATCTACTTCTAAATTTCCAGGATTTTTGTATGTTCAGTGTCTACTAATGGAGACTTTTTTTCTTTTTTCTTTTTTTTTTAAATTCGGGCCATTTTTGAGACCTTATATCTCAGGATCTAATAAAACTAGATTGTGACATTTTGTAGTGCATCGACACTACTTTCTTCTTTGCAGAGGGACCAGGTCCTGAGTTATTTAAAAATGGCTTCAAGGAAATACCAATGAAATTTGAAGCTCACCGACATCTTTTACTGAAAAAATGATATTTTCTAGAGCTAGGCTGATAGCATTTTCAAAATCTACATAAAATGTTGACCCTGTTTACAAATTTTCAGCACAGTAGAACTTCCTGTTATAGAATGGTGGCTAGTTGAAAATAGAAAAAATAATTTGGTTGCTGTCGCACGGAACAGTCCTTGTTCTTGGGTCCATAGTGACTGAATGAGTAAAGATATTGAGCTAAAATTTTACAGGACTTCATTTCAGACTCAAAAGAATTTGTGACCAAAGTTAGAGCAAAATCGGAGGCAGTCGAGTGGGGACCACTGGTGCACTTGACATGGAATGACCCTAATGTAAATCTTCAGTCTGACATGGTGATCCATCGAGTGTCCTAGGGCAAGACGTTGATCACCTTGACAGTACCTTACTGAGGCGTAATGATTGTTCCTAAAGAATTTCACCACGTAAACCACATGCTCTTTTACATTAGAAATTTCCAAATCCTGAGCCAGAAGATTGAAAATGTGTCAACACAATTGCAATTCACTTTCTTCTAATAGTTCTCTCACATCGGATGCATTATATGTCACCACACTACAAACATGACAGCCAAAATCTTCCGACTTTATTGAAGACATTGCAATTACCTGAAGGTATTCTAGAGTGTGGGGTTGGCCTGATGTATCTATTGTGTTAACTAGGTATATGTGACCAGTTGATGTTGCCAGAGTGACACGTATAATGGGCTCATTATGAATGTTGGACCACCCATTTAATGATAGACATCTTTTCATTTTTGAGATCATTTGCATACTTTATATTCCTTCTCATAAACCATGGGCAGGTACAACTCAGCAATCTTTTGTCTTGAAGGTGTGTATCCTGGCCTCAACTTCACCATTCTACGGATGTTGCACTAGTTGAAATCTAGCAACTTCATCAGGGCTGGTCTTGTCGGAAGATGTGGTCTTGACTATAAATGTGTCCAAATTTGATTTTCATTTCAAAGATCTATCTTATGTGCAAAATTAAAAAAGCAGATTCCCCCCTCCAAAAAAAAAAATCTGATTTAAATCAAATAAATCAGATTTTTTTTTTTTAATAAAAAAATTTTTTTTTTAAAAACATTAAGAAAATTGCTGATACAGTGTCAAACCATTTCAAGTGTTAAGCATAATTTTATACTTTACAAGTTTCTAATAGTATATATATGACAGATTTTGAGATTTACCATATCAATCTGAACTAAAACGCAGAATTTTATAAACAGAAATCTAACATATCAAAGAAACCTTTATAATCTTCATTCAAATCCAATTTTACTTTTGTAATAATACAATAGAAATTTCAAAATCAGTTTTCTTTAAAGTTGCTCTGTTTCTTACGATGTGAATTTTAGAGGCAGTATAATTCTCCCTCATCCTATTTTTGATAATCAAAACTAACATTATTTCAAGGACACTACGTTCTGAAAGATCAGATTGTCAAAACTATCAAATTGACCTACTCCTGTATTGTCTGGGGTCAAGGATTAAGATTAGCTCAAGGATTATATAACAGCAGATTTAAAGTTAGTATGTTAATCTTTTGTGTATATCAAGGAGGGATGTTAATATTTTGATGGGCCAGACTACCTCGGCAATAGACCGACTAAATATAAAATTTTATAAATTTAGTTTAGTTTACTGAACTATCATCCACTCTAAATGGGTCATTGGTACCTCGATTTAGTGGTATTGCTTGTTACCAGCTTTAAATTCAGACCAATACAGTTACAGACTGCACAAAGCTGCCATTAGCACTTAAATGCATAAACAGCTATAAGCATACAACATAAAGAGCATGTTCCCCATAACAATGTTATTAAGCTGAATAGCTTAGAAATATCAAAGTCATGCAAATGGTACCCTTGCTTTACTCTTTATAATTTGGTTGAGGGATGGGATAGGATAGTATTCACAAGGTGAAGAGAAAAGTGGTTGCTTTTAACCACTATTTCAAGTTAACGGCAGTTGTAAATCAGTGATATTTCAAGATTAGTCAATAATTTGGAATTACTCTAATACACAAATAACATTTACAGCTTGTATACATACTGTATTTGATGGCATTTCAGCAGGGAATATCAAGGAAAAATCTTTTAGTGTATTTACGGGTAAGCATTTAATGAAATATGAAAAAAATCTTTAACAAGCTGGGCTGCTGCAGGGTCAAACTCCATTACTACTTCTACAGGGCGTCTTGTAAGAATGTCCTTTCGTACCCATTGTAAGAGGAGTAACTTTATATTGACTTGGCTGAGGGACGACATTGGAGGTTTGAGGATTTTATTTCAATACAAAATTACTCCTCTTACAACGGGTAGGATTACTGGACACCCTATATTCTGACTGAAGATGATTACTGTAACTTTTGTATGGTATATAAAATAAATAAATTTGTAAATATATAAGACTCCTAGCAATCAATCGGTTGTGATTTCAAATCAGGGTAGGTAAATTTTAATTTTATATATCGGTTTGGTTTAATTTGACTAGACAGTGAAGAGTTTACTCCCCTGAATTAGGTGAGGATTGTTCTTGTTAGTTTGTGTTACTGGGGGAAGGAGGGATAAAGTCAACTCCAATGGACTGAAGTTTGACAATAATGCTGTAATTTACAAGAGAAAACAAAAGCAGCTTAGCTATAGCTCACCTTCGTATAAGACCCGGGAGATTTTTTGTCTTATATGCTATCAAACAATTCATATAAAATAAAAATTATTTACAAAAGTCTTTTAGACTAGATATAAATCTTTTAACATCCATCCAAGAACAGTTACAGATCAAGTACTAATGATTTTGACTCACTTGGTTCTAACACACTTTAATAGAAATTTGCCATAAGGAGTTGAATCCAAATGTCTCCCCAGAAAATGGTTCTATGTGAAAGATATTTCACTGGGACAGGTTTCAAACTATATTTACAAAGTTCCTTGAAAAAGAAGATTAAGTTGCATTTTCTTTTTCTCGACAACTAGAAACTAGCCCATCTCCAGTTTTAAACATAGGATACAATTTTTATATCAGAATCTCTGCCAATCATTATTCTTATGAATGGCAGAAAGATTTCCAGCAATAAAATTAATTTTTATAAACGTATCACATATCGGTTGGTTAATGAAACAGTAATAGCCATAGTAGTAGAGTAACACAGACACCCCCGTCTCTTCTTTCAGAGTATCAGCAGCCTGTCCTGAATGAGATTTTTTTTTTTTATTGAAGTTGAATAGAGTACATGAAAAAGGAAAGAAATTTCAAATTAAGAAAATCATTTCTAATTTCTGAATTAAAAATTGGTAGGCCCCTTTTAGGCTTTCCGCAGCAACTAGCTGGAAACCTGTTTTTTAGCTAATATATAAACACACTGTAATAATGGAGTATTGGGGGCTAAAGAACCACACTAACTCACCAGTATTTGACAAAAGGAAAGAAATGGTGATGAAAGAACTGCTACCCCTGACACTCATATTAGTCTAGTAGCTTAGGTGCAATTTGAAGCAGAAACATTCAAAATGTGAAAACTTGCATAAACAATTTGACCAAAAATGCGACCACCATCTTGACACCAAAATGGCCACCATAAAAAACAAACTTTGCAAAAAAAGCACAGTAGATTAATTGAAGTTTCAACCAACATTGTTCAAAAGTGTGAAAACTTGCATACTGGACTCTGGTGGATTGTTTTTGTATTGAACACTAATAACTGAGACACGGTTATTGCCACTTTTGTGGCTGTATCAGATGCTTCCCTTTGATATCAAATGCTTGACATGCAGACAAAGGCAAGAACAGATTTTTGAATCACATCGTGTTCACATCCAGGTTTGAATGACCCATCAAAGACATACTCCTTGGCGAATATATATCCTTTCTCAATATTTGTGCAGCATGTGCAAAGTGGATAGCATCATCATTGGAGCAAGCAATCTGTATAGCTTCCTGTATATCTGTATTAAACACCAGCATAACTTCTCGACCATGTGTTTGTGCCATCGAGTCTGGAATCAAACTTAGCAATCTCTCCTTCAGCCGTGTTGTATTGACGTATCGAGAGAAACTTGGATCTTGTTCCTTCAGTCTGAATTCATAAAGTGTTCGAAAGTCAGACAATTTGAAGACAGGATCTCCATCACAATGAAATACTACCAAAGAAACAAGCTCAGCGAACACAAGACTATCTACTTTTCTGGTCATCCGTCTTCTGCTCAGCATAATGTTTCCGAATGCAGTTGTTCAGAGAAGTCAAATAGGTGAGATGATACCTTGCATCTAATGCATGCATGTCGCCCTAGGCTGCGCACTATGGAGTTTTTCTTTTGTGCTGTCTTCATCACAGAAAAATGGCAACTTGCCCTTGAACCAACCCCACTGTGTCTGGTCTTAACTGGGCTTTCGTTTTTGAGCATGCTGGGGCTTTTGGTTGTCGAACCTGTTTCTACAGCTTTTATGCAACACTGCATGGTTTGATTTAAAAGAAACTTCAAGTCCAAAATATTCTCAGCAAGAAGTTTGCAGCCACATTTTCTATCATGTCCTCTGTATATTTCCATACCAGGGTTAACGAGTTTTTTGCTTGTTGACAAATTAGATATAACTGCTAGGTCGTAACCGCTGGTTCCTGGAGTCCTTGTAGATTAGTGGAAGTACCTACACCTGGATCTATCAACCTGAACTTTTTTTACGTGTTTGTCGGCACAGTAGCTGATTAACTGATCTAATGGATATTTTGTGAAGATGAAAAGGTGCAAAAAAAAAAAAAAAA
>VCCN01000432.1:7354841-7368075 GCA_006491835.1 Architeuthis dux | reverse complement strand
ATTTTTCAGAGGTGGATCTATTTTCTTGAGTAATGCCAAATATGTAACTCAGCTAACTCGCATAGTACGACCTGTTGCAAATGATGGGATTATTTACTCGTGGATGTGTATTTCGCTTAGGATCAAAGCATGTGTGCGCTCTGCTTCGGATCAAAGTGTCGCTCCACGGCACTGCTGTCTAAGATCAGAATGTAGTATCTGTGCGTGTACGCTCATTGAAAAGCGTTACACACCTACACACATTGATTTACCTACTTTCCTTAACATTGCTATGATCAGTTTCGGGGGTCAGGACAACAAAAATGAAGATCCTTACACATGCGCACACGCTCCTCCCTCGCCTCTCTTTCGTGTTCTCTCGTTCTTTCTCTTTTTCACTTTCTCTTCTCTCTTCCTTTTCGTTCTCTCTGCGTATTTAGTACAGCGAAGAAATATTGACTTACGCGGCGCAACAACTGTAAAAATATAAAGTTTATATCATAAAAACAGTTCCAACTGAAGATACATCTAACAGAAATGAATTAAACAGATACATTTCAGTAGTCAATGAACGAAACTTGTATATCAGCATACTACTGATATACCTACTACTACTCATCATCCCCTTTTTCATCTGTCGTATGTTAAAACCTAATAATAGTAAGGGCTTAACTCAAAATAGCAATTTCCTATATGCCAGCATTTTTTACATGTTAAAAGAAATTCGTTTTTTATTGAACGCTGTTGCGTTATTGCTTTCAAATTTAAAAAAATTAACAGAAAATGAAGGCTGAATTATTTAGTTTTCTGTCTTAAATGAGTTTAACGAACTTGAAAAATAATTTTTTTTTAAACTTCACACGTGGATATCCTAGCAGTTAATGAAAACGGAATAGTCACTTGCTTATATTTCAACAAAACTTCACTAAATATAGTAACGCTAACGAGCGAGTAGACAAGGAAATTCAAGAACTGGTTCTGCGAACTTCTGTTTCGTCCGGTGTGGTTTTTGTCTTACACTTGTTTGGACATTGTCCAGGTCTGATAACAGTTTAGTACTTTAAATTTTAAACTTTAAAAAGATCTAAACAACTACCTACAAAACCTTTGTAAAACTTTTAAAAGTTTGCATTCATGTAGGTAAAGAAGCAAGTACTGAAGCGTCTTAAAATTATTACATATGTTGTGTGTTGAATTTAAAGAGAAAAACGTTTATTTATTTGTTTTCCCTTAGATCTTCACGGTTTTTTTTCTCTCTGTTGGGGTTGAAGTGTTAAACGAAAGCAAATGCTCTCTAAGGATTATTTTCTTTTAAATGTTCTCTTAGTGTTGTTTTTTAAATTTTCAAAATTGTTGTAAGATAGAAGAATCTGAGGATATGTCAATTATAAACAAAATAGTTGATTTGATAAGTAAACAACTGGACATAATTGGGTTTTTTTTTTAAATAAATTTATTTTGTAATTTATCAACTGAAAACAGTTAATTTTTAAACAGAATGTCTCATTTAGGATGTTAAAAACTTTTACAGCATTCTCCACGATAGTACAAAAATAAATAGAACATACACACAAGGAAAAGTCCAATAACTGTAAATTTCCTTTTTTTACTGTTTACAGTCTACAATTAAATTTTGAAAGGAAAACATTATTTGACCATGTTTATGTTGACACTGTAATAAAACGTAAACATGCTGGAATAAATAGATGGTTGTTTTGTTTTTGTTTTTTTTCCCCTTCTAATGAGTACAGGCAATTAAACTCGCAAAAAAGGTCAATTATGGCTTAAATATAATCAATTATATAAAAGTGAATGTATGTCTGTATGTTCCAAGTTATAGGCCACAGTTTTGCACCTATGAAGCTGAAATTTGGCAGAGGGCTACATCTTTTCAATGCAGAGGTCATAGGCTATGTGAATCATTCTGACTAAGTGAGTGGGTCAAATCTTTCTTTCTTCAAATTTTACCGAATTTCACTTATTTTACAAATAAGGGGGACAACTCTTTACCCCCATTTTACCGATTTTTTTTGCATAAAGGGGGACAACTCTTTTTTTCAAGAGATTTTTAACGGATATATACGAGGTGTGTCCAAAAAAAAGCAAGCTTTTTCAAAAACAAATGTATTGCTTTAACTACAACCTTATGGGACACCAAAGTTCTTTTCTCCAGTTCCTAGGGTTTGGGGTTTTGTTTTCTTCTGATTTGGTGACCAAAAGAATTGAAGAATTGTAAGAATGAGGGACAAAGAAATTGGCTTAAAATCCACTCCAATGGTTTCGTACTGAATTTGAAAATAAACTGATCTTATTCAATTTTATCTTTTCATAAAGAAATATTTAGTAACCAGTAAACAATGTTAATTTTAGGAAATTAAATTTAAAATTGTTTACTTTTTAAACAAATCAACTTATGTTTTCACTTATTTAAGCTTCAGCTTTTCAAAAATTCTCATTGTGATTTAGCATGAATATTGTAAAGAAAGTCAATATTCATACTGATAAAAAAGCCATAAATCAGTGGGAAGTGAAAGCAAAAGCAACTACATTTTTTCGCCGAAGAGCAATAGAAACAAAGACAATACACTCCAGGATATCAGATGTTTAGTAATTTGACGTTGCTCTGATTTAATCGACATGGGGGCTGTCTAATATGGGACTTATGATACGTATCTGATAGGATTAATGTTTGGTCCATTACTAGGCTTGTGCTTTTATAATTAATTTTATTTATCACTTCTTAGAATTTATCTACATTTGGTGAATCACCAACTTCAGAAATTAAATGATTGAGGTTATCGTCAAATACAAATATAATTTATTGCCTTTCGGGGATTACTAAGAGACAACTCAAGCTAGCCTGCCGATAAGATTACTTTTTCTTTCAAAAGTTAATGAGTGTTCTTATCTGCCTAAAGACAACTTATGTAGCCAGTGCTGGCAACAAGACATAGGGATACAGGTAATACACACACTCCTCAATGTCAGGTGTTTATTAATTGACAATTGCTCTGATTTTGCCAACATGGGTGGTGGCTGTCGGAGAAACAAATTCTTAGATGGATTCCAATTAGCTGAGTTTCTGCTTAAAGAAGCTTTCAAGTGTCAGATAAAATTTATGTTCCTAATTGTTTACAGTTTTATGAATGCATGTATGTAATATGTACAGTTGTTTCAAATAAATTGAAATTTTACAAAAATTATTACAAAATAACATTCATATAATAAAGTGATATTTGACAAATCAACAATTTATCTAAATGTTTTGTATATTTTATACAAAACTTTTATATATTTACAACTCATCATTAACAATACATCCAAGAGAGTCAATCTGTACAAGTCTTTCTTTTCAGTCTGCAATATCCTCCTTTTAGGAAATTTGGAAATTGCCCCAGCAATACCTTTTGTGGACTCCCAGTGGTCCATGGCCCCCAGGTTGGGAGCGCCAGGGAACAGTGTCCTTCTTTTTGGAAGTTGGAGATGGCCACCCTACATGTGACAAGATGAGAAGATGAACATTGAATGAAGAACATGAAAACCATCTTTATGAACAAGAGGTGGACATCAAATGGGTTGTTCCTTACAATCCATGCGCTCCTCCAACAGATGTCAATGTTGAAATCTGCCAGTCCATCAAAGCAATCAAGTATGTCCTTAATAGTCCAGTAAAAGTATAACTGGACTTCACACAAATTGCAACAAAAGCAAAATCAATGGATTTTGTTTCCTCAATATGTTCTGAATGTGAGAAAAAAGGAAAATCCTGAAATTCATGGCCACCATCCGCCCTATTGACAATAATATATCTCAATAACTGGGCACTGTATTAAGTTGAAAATTGGTGTGTTTCCCAGGACCTAAGGAAGTGCAATGTCGAGTTTGGAGTTTCTTAGATTAGCGGTTCTCAAGAAAGCTGCAATTAATCGGCAGATGAAAAAGTCCAATGTGCCATCCTTTACAAATCACTATCCAAATTATCCGGTTCTGATTTTGGATAAACTATGCAGGTCAAGGCATTTTAGAGTAGAATTTGTCATGCAGCTGAAATAAGATAATTCAAGGGTGCTGATTCCAAATCTGTATGACAATCACCATTTTTTATTACAGGAGAGCTCATTCAAAATCAGAGCCAAAATTACATTTGCTAATTTGTATACCAGTGATTCTGAATGTGACAGATTAATTCAAGAATCACAAAACATATCCCGTTGAGATTTTCTGTGTGTACTAAGGGGACCCACAGGCATATGTTTAGCAAGTTAGTTTGTGAAGATTTCTAATAGAAATGTCAATATTAATAGTTTGGGGTCTGTGTTTGCGCTCACACCAATATTAGTCCTGTAGAATTTTGAGCAAAAATGTAAATAAATTGACATCAGAATTTCATCAGCTTTTCAACAGTGTATTTTGTCAATCTGTATCTGTTGAGCATGAAAAGTTACTGCCAAAAATGTGAAGCTAGGTATGTAGCATTTTACAAGGAACTTGTCAGTATGTATATAATTTATAGTTCACAGTCTATGGATTGTGGATTTATTTCTAGGTGTAGATATATACATATATATATATATACCATATTGAAATAAAAATGTTTGGAGCTGACAACATATATGTTGAAAAAGTCAAAATGAAAATACCAACATTAGAATTTCTAATTCAGGAGCAATTTTAAAACAATGGCACGCACTGTGGGGAAATAGGAGATACTCTGAGAACAATAGCACAAAGATGAACACTGAGAAAATGGGTTAAGTTTTGAATATCTGAGAGAAGGTTATGGTTTGGGGAAGGCAATGTATCAGAGGAGAAACCAGATGATGTGTCACAGAGCGATGATTTATTGCCTTTGTATAAATTATGGATATAAGCCAGGCCTTTTTTGTGACTCGGGCAATTGTTGATCAAAGAAGTTCATGTCACTTGTGGTTTGGCGCTGCTGCCCATCTTGTAGAACCATAATTAATGCTAGTGTTCAACCAGAGACTACTGCCCTGTCTGTTAAGATGTCAGGATGCAAAAGATCATACTAGTCCTTATTAATGCCGTAGCCACATTTCTCTTCCATTCTGTCATAATATCCAGAGATCGCAATACATATGAAATCACACATTGTATTCGATGAATTAAAAAATCAGATTGTAACAACTTGACACTAGTTTCTCTTTTATTCTTCCACTTTTCTACCTTTGTGTAAGCCTTGCCATCAACTCGACTAGATGGGCGTCTGATCAAAAAGGTTGCACAACGAGGGCGGAGGTGGACAGTTTCACTATCAATCCCTTTTAGATGACTGATACTGTTAGAGGTTGAGGCAGAGGTGTAGATCTTGCAGAGACAAATAACAGTGCACACGTGCATAGACCTAACACAACACCAAGTAGAATGATTATATTAAGAAGTTGAAATTCTCCGATTTAAAATAGTTTCAAGATAATCATTAACTTTTGTTATCCATGTTTATTTTGTGTAGTCCTCTTTTAACATAGCAGTTAATTAGAAAAAATTGTAAAATATCATAGAAGTGGGATGTTTGAGATTCTTAAATTGCCAAAAGACATTCAGCATGATGTGGTCTTGTTTCTTGGAATGAAAGAGATGATTGAGAGAAATCCTGCTTGTCTTTCTAATTTTATCATCCATTATAATTATGATTTATGATTCTAAGTCATTTTATCTATACTAATATTTGAAGATTCTTGGTTGTTTCCATTGTTCTATTATTATTTAAGATGTAAAATAAATTATTTTTCAGAGATCTCACTGTTGTTTCGTTTTTTAACCTCTACATGGTACTAAAAAAGTATTCGGCATAAAGGCACTCGTGAAAAGCCAAGTGGGCAAAACTGATGTTCATCAAACAGGTTGCCTCCAAATCGTCCGCACCTGCTGACAGTTGACTGTGTGTCGGTGACATGCAGTTTAAAACAAAACAATCATACACGTATTTGAGCCATCTGTTTGTTTGTCCCTGCTTCTTCACCGCGAAAACTACAAGGACTATCGACTCAATATTCTTCTTGGATAATCAAGAAAAATCAACATCCCACATGAGCTAACCTTTGAGGTCACCAGAAGTCATTTCCGAGCCAATCTTTGGTTCTAAACATCAGGAAAAAAAAGATTTTATACCAGGAGTTTCATCTATCATTCCTCTCATGAATGGAAAAAAACATTCATTACAATAAAATTAATTTTTCACAACGTTCCGTCAGTCTTTCCTCAAATATTCCTTCTAATTCTTCTACAGTTTATTTAGTAGTAAGGCAGCCGTTCACAATTGTATGCACCCTTCCCTTACTGGATTCAAACATATCAAGTCAAGCCGTGGTCAGATTGTACCAGCCCTTTCCTTCGCTTCTTTATAGTACCAGCCGACACTTTCACATACATAACGACGGTCTTATTGCTTGAGAGCACCAACGATTTCATCTAAATTTACTTTTTTTGGTTTTAGATTCCAATGGTCACAAACTCTCCCCTCCCTTTTTTATTCTTTTTACTTCTCTATTGATTTTTTAATTCATGCCTAAATACGGTTATTTGAAAAAATCTGTTAAGACTATTACACTGAAGTTTACGACTGACAATGGCCGAAGACTGAAGTCAAAAACTTAAAGATTTTTATTGAGTAGCTTTGTTTAAATTATAAATTTAAATTACATTTGCTTGACCCAACTGTAACCAAAAAAACAGAAAAACATTAACAATAAATGAAAACTTTAACAATAAAAGTTGGAGTGAGTTCTGAAAACTGACAAATTTCATGGAGGAAATGAAGGTGTTTGGTTTGTTATTGATAGCTGAAACTGTCATACTATATACCTTAAAATATTTCTATGCCAATCAATTTATAAAGCAATAATACCACATTTGGAGTATTGTGTACAGGCTTGGGGCCCCCGTGCAGAGAATTTACCAGAATTATATGTGGCATGAAGTTATGTGGCATGAAGCTGTGACCATTGACTGGCTTGCCCCAAGGCCTGCGTGACATTAGTCACAGGAACTTGGGAACCCCCACCCTAAATACGTGGTGTCGAATTTGCTGTCATGGGGAGGGCAAATAAAGAAAGACTCAAGTTAGGCAGGACTTTGTTTGAGAGAAAATTACAAATTATGGAATCTAAATATCTTGGTAAAGTTAGGACGGGAAATTTACTAGCTAGGTCCTTTGCAAAAACATTTTTCTCCCAAAGAATTAGAATACTTTGCCAACTTATATAATAAATAATACAAGTATAAATTTAGATCTGGGAAGATTAATAAGGTAATTTTTATAGTGTTGTAAACAAACTTAATGTTTTGTGTTCAAAGGCACAGTCTATTTGGCACTTAAGAAAACACTTTACAGTGTCTCATAAGTTATTATCAGCTTTGGAAGAAACTAAACAATGAATTGTTTGAGAGCCAGTATTCTAACTTTTTGGTCTTTTCTTTCTAAGTTGAGCAACTTAAGATATTGAAGATTTGAAGGATCTGTGTATAAGATTTGGAGAATCCGTGTTTTGAAACGTTTTTTTAAAATCACACATAAACATAAAAATGTGATCATTAAATAATTTCATTGGTCACTTTTCAAATTCCAAAGTAACATAAATAAAGGCAGGTCTAGTTAGTCACTCAATAGAAACCGTCATATGACCAACATCTTTTGGCAGCATTCTGTGTTGGGGGTGATCAATTAAACAAATTGGAAAAGGAGATGATCAATGAATAAGTTACTTCTCTCGCCTTTTGTTGGGCAGTGATCACTAAAAAAAAGTCTGAATATAAAAAAAAAACAAGCTGACACAAACTAAGGGATCAATTTAGCATAAACCTACATTGTAAATTGAACCCCCCATGAAAAAGCTATTTATGGGGAAATCTTTTTAAAAAAAATCTTTCTAGAATTTTTGGCCCTCTAGCTCCATTGGTGTGGCCTGTATCATGATACAATACATAGCCAGCCAGCCAGACCAACTCAAAACTGAAGATACCTATTTTGACAGTTTTGGTTGACAGTTTCTAATAGATAAATACATTTTTAAAAAGTAATAAGATTTGTTTCATTCTAATTTATTCATTTAATTATAAAAAATCTTTTCTTAAAAGAAAATTATTATTATTAGCTGTTACTGTTTTTTTAATTAATTTCATATTATCGGAATCTTAAACCCAAACCTAATAACACAAAAAGCTGCACGGACTATGTTATGTACTTTAATTTATGTCTTCTTGCACAACACAACCAGCTGGTCGGGGGTGGCATGGGCCAAAAATGGTTTGAATGTACTAACTGGCTGATTGTGCGATTGAATATTAGTGTTGCACAGCCTGGGACAGGTTCACGCATACTCCAAGACATCCTCAGACAGAATTTATTCATTTTCATAATCAAATTAATTTATCATTAATCATTAAAATTTTCAAATAAAAAATGTGTGCCAAATATTTTTTAAAACTTTTTAGACATCCTCAGACAGGTGTCTGAGGATGTCTGGGAGTATCTGAACCTGTCCCAGGCTGTGCAACACTAAGATTGAATCGCACAATCTGCCAGTTAGTATACTTAAACCATTTTTGGCTCGCGCCACCCCCAACCAGCTGGTTGTGTTGTGCAAGAAAACATATATTAAAGTACATATTTTATTTCTATATTGTTAAATGTGCAGTTATTTCTTCCCCAGGCAACGCCAGGTTTCCCTGCTAGTTATAATATAAATTTGATAAAAAGAAAGTGACTTAATATCAAGCTTAATGACTGGCAAAGGCAGCCTTTAAGCAAGTTAAACTAATAAAAAATCATAATAGTGAAAATGTTTCATTTAATAATTTTCAAAAAATTATTTGGCACTCATTTATTATTTGAAAATTTTAATGATTGATGATAAATTAATTCGATTATGAAAATGAATAAATTCTACCCTTCCTAAAAAGCTGCTCATTTCTATTTTTCCTTATGAAAAAACAAACTGAAGATTTGCTTGGAATGTAAGGGAGGTAATTTTAAGAGTTGCCTCCTCTGTCTACAACAAAAGGCAATTGAAAGTTACAAGTTCATTAACGGTAATAAAAACTCTTCATCTGTCCGAGACAATTAAGTCCAGTACAATTTCTCTGGTGGCTACAGATGTAAAAAGAAGAAACGCAGGTAAGTCATCGAGTAGGTCCTGTTAGCCAGCAAAGTCAAGGCTCAGTACTGCTACAGGAGAAGTTAGGATGTTTGAACAGTTTGACTGTGTTGCTTTGGTGTACACCTGGATGCAGCCATAGCCATTTTATTTTGGCTGCTATCTGTGCAAAGTAACAATATTCGGCATGCCACCTTGCATAAAAAAAAAATAGAAGGCAGCAGCTACATTCTCGCAGACCCCCAAAATTTTACTTTCAAATGTCACCTATAGTCGGTGGTGCCAATTCCCATTCTCTTAGGAAATCAGCACTCTCTGACGTGCTACTTGCTTCCAGATTGATTGGTCGAGGCTTTCACTGAAAGACATTAACCGATAGTTATTTGGCACTAGGAAGGACATTTATTGCCTGGACAAGCAGGTCCTGGAAGAAGATATGCTGACCCACCTCACAATGGTATTAAACCATATCGAAAGTTGACAAAAGCCATACATTATTGACTCTGAATCATTTCTCCAGGAGCCTGGGATTATCACATTCATTTGCACAAGTAGAGGTAAATTGAAGGTCTGGGATATGATCAAATCTACAAAGAAAGTTTTTCCCAGACTTTAGAATATTGAACTATACAGACACCAGTTTAAGAAGAATAACATTTTTGTGTGAAGACTTTTGTTTATGTTCACTATTCTTTATACAAAACAATTAAATTAACCTTTTTTTCTTGATGTCAGTGGCCTCATCACTAACCATCCGCAAAGACAACTTGGTGAGCATGAATGTGAAGGGCTTGGGGGGTGGGGGGTAAAGTACTTCATGACCTTGAGTCCTTTCATGTGGATGTAGCTACAGACCAGGAGACTCACTGTAACGGCAATGCTCATATGCTGGCAAACAAATTCTGCGTTTATTCAGCGTATGATGATTGTCATTCCTGAGGCAACATGTAGAAGAATCCGCATTTCTTCTGCTGACATGAGAGACGTCTCATCGTTGTGTTGTACAGTTACGGGAGCGAAAATTCTATGAAGGGGAATAAAACATTTTGTCCGTATCGGAGAAAAGGCTCTCCCACATGGTCAGATGGAAAGACAACAAAATTCATTATTTTCAATCACACTCATTGACAGATTCCAAGCTAATCACCCAAATCGAGAGATGTGGACATGGGTGAATAGTTGGCTCTCTACCAATAACATGTATACTAAAGAACTAGCAGTAAAGGACTGATTACCAGAGGAAGATTAGGAAGAGTTGAAATAACCCGACAGTAACAAGTTGCAGGGTTCAATGGTATGATCTTGAAATGTTACTTGAGTCTGTCTCAGATGTTTGTTGTTCTCTTGACAGCTGTGTTTACCAACTGGTTTGACCAGGGGTTCAACCAGAAGGATGACTAAGGTCCTTGTCAAATTCTAAAAGAAGAATAATCATGGTAGGGACAGGTAGATATCTATCAGTTAAAAAAAAACAGGTGACAGCGGTCAAGATTAACTGTGATAAGTCTGCCGATTTGCAGTTTAGGCATGTGGAGTGACTCTTGAACCCTTCATATGAATAGATAGATGTCTGAAATCTTGGAGTGTGGTTTGAATCCGATTTCCATAGAGAAGAATTTGTCAAAAGTATATCTGAGCATTAGTCGAGACATGGTTGCTTAAAGGACAAGACCGAGGGAGGAGGCTGGCTTTGCGTGTGCCAAGTGACTTAAGACCAAGATTCCTCAATCCGGTGACATTTCTCTGAAGGCATTATATTGGGGTATAGTGAAGGGGGTCGCCTGAGATCTGCTTGGTGAGTGACATGGCTTATCAGCAGGTGAGCTCTGTCCCATATGTTTTTTTGGGGCGTCAGGGTATAGTGAGTTCGCCAAATTTTAATCAATGCAATGGCTTTGAAGAAATGGCTGAGCAGACTTTCAACCATTGTCCTGTCTACACCCCACCCTTTTTGGATCACAGGAGGGAGTTGGCGGTTTAAATGAAGCCTTATTGACCCTTGAGGTTGTGTACATGTGTGACACCTCTGTAGACAGTTGAAAAGGATGGCATTACTTATGCTGCTAGCCATAGCTAGAATTGTAGTATAAAATAGCCTCAACTTTTTCTGGTCATGCCCCCCCCCCCATAAGAGCTTTTCTCAGGTTCCAGGTTCCCCCTGTCAAACAGGGATACAACACAAACAGATAGACAGAAATTAATTTATTATTGTTTCAGTCTGTGCCAGCACTCTCAAGGGGGATATATGCCCCCACCCCCTGAAAATGTCTGGTATAAAACATGTGAGTGAGAGAAATCTTTTCAGAATTAATCTTTTTCTCATGACGATTTGATATTTTACTGTAACTATCAGTTCAGTTCGAGACAAGATTCTCATAGAAAATAATACTTGTCTGCTTTTGTCAAGGTCAAAACATTATTGACTGGGAAGAAAAGTAATCAAATATTTACTTACTGCAAGAACTATATCAATTCTAGCTGTAGGCACACTGGGTTGATTTTCAACAATTCTTCTTTGTCTCTTAATACAAAGAGAACTCAGTTTATTTGACATACTACCTGCCACTCTTCTCTCCTCCCGTTCAACAAAATATTTATGCCATAAAATAAAGTTTTAAGTACATGAAAAAGTTATGGTCACTTAATGCTGGCTTCAGTTTATCTAGAATTGGGTCATCTGTAGACATTTTCAACTTGAGTAAGAAACTGATAATCAGTGATATATAACTGTCAATTAATCTAGATTTTAAGTATGCTGGGTCATTTTGTCAATGCAAATTAGTTTCTTTAATCAACTTAAAGTGATTTACTCCCAAAGTGATTTACTCCCCAAGTGATTTACTCCCTAGGCTAAATAACAGATCTAGACATCTGATCACTGTTGTTGTATGCATATTAGGACATGGAAATGCCATGCAAGAAGCACAAGTCTTCTTTACCTCTTCCGTGGAGATAAAATGACAACAGTAAAAATATAAAAAGAACTTGTCACATTAGTCTGTATAATTTACTATTAGTCTCTTCTTTTTTAAATTTCTTTTTTAAATTTCTGACAACGTTTAAAAAAGTATTTTTCTTCTTCTTGCTCAAGAGTTATACTAATACAAATCTTTCATATCGTCTAAGTTAATCATTAGGATCATCTTTTCTGCGCTGCTTTTGAAATGTCTCAGTCAAAAATAGGAAAAATAGGAAAGTTTCAAGTTTCAGGCAGTTACTGATTAAGAGCTTTGCATGTCTCACAAAGGTACTGGAATGAAAATGAAAACGCTACGAACTTGGTGGCTGCAAGCTAAGCTTTATTTAACTAAAAGAATCAGTTACAATATGGCGTTGTATGTCATAAGCTTTTATAGTATGGTCACCCAGACCACTTCCGGTCGTATCATATGGTTCCAGTTGTAGCTATGGAAACCCTTATGTGCATACTATTTGTACTTCATATTAACAGTACATTCTTCCCTCCTAGAAAAGAAAAACACTAGCAGCATTAACAATTCATAGGACTACTCCCACCCATACTGATTGGAAGGTTTTGGCACCTGACTGGATCTCCTTAGTTCCTGTGGGGCCACCGTTTCATCATCCTCCGCATTATGACATGGCATATTTTTATCTTCCTGTACTGGCACTGCCGGGTTTCCACTATCTTGCTCCACAATAGGAAATGTCGGGATTGTCTAGACTTTGGGACAGTCATGAACAGACACAGTAGACTCCCATCTATCTGGGTACCTGATGTTTGCATAAATTGGATTACTGTCAAGGAGTTCAACTTGATCTACAAATGATTCATTTTTGTTATTCCTCACAAACTTCCTTAGTAGTACTTGTCCAGGGGTCATTAGCCAGGAGGGCACAGTGCTGGAATGCAAAGAAACATTCATGGGGTGTAATATTTGTTGCTGTACACAACAATGATCTTTGGGAGTGTAGTACCTCAGGAAGCTCCCAATGCTTCTTGGGCAGGTTACGTGATCTAAGAGCCAAACGAACCACCTTCCATATGATGCCATTGAACCTCTCTACCTGTCTGTTCCCAGTTGGCCACCCCGTTCTGAGAGAGATAATCTTTCTTAAAGCCATGCCTCATTCAATGTATATAATTTGGCCTTCCGCCTAAGCTAAATAACAAATCT
>VCCN01000432.1:7331279-7344972 GCA_006491835.1 Architeuthis dux | reverse complement strand
AGAGAGAGAGCCCCCTCCCCTAGGAACGCCGGTTTCAATTGGATCACGTGACACACCATACATATATGAAATACCTATATTATACATCTATATTTATTTCCTTCTGTAAGAATCGAAGAATTTCAAACAAGAACTTAGTGTACATGATTCGCCTGAACATCTGTAACGGAAAGAAAACTCCATTTAATTATAAAATTACATTAGTGAACACGTTTCCCCTGTAATTTTTCCTTTATTTTGGATGGTCAATGAAAATATAAAATGTTTTGAAAAGCATGAGGCTTATGATTAATTTTAGAATAGTTTTAAAACTCAAATTAATAAAAACGTGTTATTGTTCGAATCTTGTGATATACTGGTCAGTGGTCACAAACAATAGTAGTCGAGGAATAGTTGGGTATCCCGGAGATAACGGTTCTTTTCAACAACTGCTTGTCGCTCGGGTAGTGTAGCGTCCTGAATTATCGCACCTGTGGGCATTACAAACAGTAACACAAATGAATAATTACAATACAGATAAGACGAAACAAATAATTTTAAGGTAAACATGGAGTTTCTAACCGTCATTATTGGATCATGTGAATGGAACTGATTTTGGTACTTCACCGTCTTTTCGAAATAATGAACTGTTGTTTTTCTTTCGAATTCTCTTTCTTATTTATGAGCCATTTTTAGCATCGTGTGGGTGTGTAAAAATTTCAAACCCGCACTGTTAAAAATGGCGCATAATTAAAAAGAAATTAGAGAATTCATAAAAGAAACGTCAAGACGGTGAAGTGTCAAAATCAGTTCCATTTAAATAATGTCCCTGACAAGTCCTTAGTTCCAACCCACTTTGATTATGCCAGTTCAGTATGGGCACCATTCCAGATGCGACACATTGAGTTAATGGAAGGAGTTCAGGAGGAGAGCTAACAATTATCTGCAATTTTAACATAAAGATCACCTCGAATTCTGGTTACCAACCCTTAGCTATAAGGGGAGATATGATTGATGTGTATAAGATTGTGAGCGGGAAATATGACAAGGCTGGGGGTTTCATCTAGATGTGAGAAGATGTTTCAACAGAGCCTCCGACTCAATATTTGTAAGTAGTTTTATTGTCCGCACAGTGCGAATATGGAACAACTTACCAGACAAGATAGGTTGTACCAAGTCTGTAAATTCTTTTAAGAACAAGCTGGAGAACAGGAGATTCTGTACCATAATCATCGCTTGAGGATGATAATGAGTCTGGAGAAGAGGATCTATGAACCTCTTCCAGAAAGCATTGCTAAGTTAAGCAATCCAATAACGACGGTACGGCCATTTTGAATGGCTAAAAGTGGCTAGATTTTTTTTTTTAAATCTGTTGTGCTTGATCTAATTTATATAGAAATATTTATTGATGTGGTCGTTCATATTTCTTACCATTCCTTGGTAAGTCCTCCGGCCATCCGTCACCACATGTCGTTCTAGGCATTGTTACCTTTTGCGCATTAAATTCAAAACATGTGGACGGCATAAACTTTCCCCAGTGGTGAAACCACCTTAGTGATAATGACAAGTTTGTTGCTTTCATTTGTTTCATAATTGACTTATATAACATTAACCATAAACCTAACCCTAAAAATACAAATTAATGGCTTTTATTTTCATCATGTTAATGTGATCAATATGTTGTTTGAGTTGAGTTACCTGGAAATGAAATCTAGCCAATTTTAGTGATTCAAAATGGCTGTAGTTAGGAAACCGCAAGTATCCAAATATTGCCATGACAGTCCAAAATTTTAATAATTACAGTATATCCTGCAGTTTAGGCCTATTAGAAAGTTTAGAATTCCAAATTGTTAAAGTTATTACAAACAATACAAATGAATAAATACGGACAATACAAAACAAAGATTTTAATAATACAATGTTTACTCACATAAGTTGAGGACATTTCTAAATTTAAATGTTTTTAATTTAATTTTAGGGGAATTGGTGGCGTTCAGTCACTACATATTTTCATTCAAATATGAATTAAAAAGGGCTTCACTGATTCCACTCTGGTTTCTTTTGTTTTTTGCACTCCTATAGTTATTCGATCGCCTGTGGATTGTATGGCCATTAGGGGTCCACATCATGAACATACATTCCTTCGGCCTTTTGGCTAGTATCTGTTCTTCGAAACCTCCATGGCCTCGAAGTTTGGAGAAACGCAGCATGTCGCATGCTCAGGTATCAACCTGGGAGAAGTTGCACAGGATATCTTGGCTGTGGCTAGATCAAAGTGGAGTATCTGTTCTTCGAAACCACCATGCCCTCGAATTTCAAAGAACCACAGCCCTTCGGGGGTCCTTGTGGCATGCGCAGGTATCATCCTGGGAGAAGTTGCACAGTGTATCTTGGCAAGTTGGTCGGGGGCGATCACCATTAGCATGCTCAGGATTCGTCCTGAGAAGCTTTTGGGACCCCCCCCCCTTTATCCCGGTCCTCGTGGCATTTCTCTCAGTGACAGGGATTTGGGATTCTCCCCCCTACTGAATTCAGCACTAAATGACTCACCTAGGGTCGATGTGCTGTTAAACTAAACAAAACAAACAATTGGCTTACCCTCAAAACAAACAGGAAAGTATGCGAAAGAATTTGGGATGCTATACTACAAGATAAACAATCAGCTGTTGAAAATATGCCTGAACTGCAGGAATCCCAATTACAATGTTCTTGTTTACAAATATAAAATAATATAAGGTTAAGATTTACTTTAGTCGATTTTTTTTTTTTTTTTTTTTTTTAACTAGAAAGAAAATTGCTAGTAATTTTTTGTGCTTTCTTCAATCCATTACACCATAGAATCTTCCGGAAATTTTAAAATGTAACTATAATGAGAAAGTGGACACTTACTTTCCGTCATTTTCACGGAAGTACGGCTTGCCTGAATTATCTTCTTTTAAAATTAGGGCACAATGTAGGGAAAAGGTGGTCCCAATTGTAGTTTCACACCTTCACTCACCCGTGGTTAAAAACGGCCCACAAATAAACAGAAATAAGTAAATTAATGAGAGAAAAATAAGTAAATAAATTTATATTGTTGGTGCTTTGAAATAAGTTAAATTGTTTTTATTTGTGCACCGTTTTTAACTTTGAGTGAGCGAGGGTGTGGATATTACAATTAGGACTACCTTCCCTACATTATTAAAATTTTAGATTTTTTTTTTTTATATTTATCTAACGTTTTTCACTACCATCCCGGAACCGTCCCGAAGGAAATGTAAACTGTCCCGAAATCAAAATGTTGTTTCTTTACTTTGTTATTATCATCTATAGTTGTTAGTTGTTAGTAGCATAATAAAAACACCATTAAAATGTTGAGGAAATAAATAATTGTCAAACTCCAGTCCAAACCTGGAGTTGACTTTGTTTTTCTACCATAACAAGAACAATCCTCACCAAATTGGGATGACATTAATTTTGAGCCCTGCTTTAAACTATTTTTAAAACCAAAAGTGATATCATTCATGTAAGACGTACCTCCGTAAAAATGGCAGAAAGTTTGTGCCTACTCAATTTATCATTGAATGAACATTGTAAATGGAATATATACTAAAAACTATCAAATTTACAGAAAGTTCTAATGCAGGCCTGTACAACACAAAAGCCGCAAGAGCCACATTATCACAGAAAATTAGCTGCGGTCCCCAAGAGTAAATTTTCAGGCTAAATTACAATTTTTAAAATTATGTGTATGCATTATTCTTTTTAAATAAAAATTACTTACATTGGTTAGTCCAGTAGGCCTGCGCTAAGAATTTAAAAAAAAAATCAAACTGTAGTTAAAAATCTATCAAATAAAGTAATTGTCAAATGAAGATGGATATAAGGGGTATAATTACGATAATTATGTGAAAGGAAGAATAACTACGATGCTTACTGGCTTTCAATCAACAACAAAGAAAAAATACATAATACCCCGGTAAAAAAATGTTTCTTCATCATCAGTATATTTTATTATTTAGCATTGTTATATTATTAATGAAATTCAGTCAACCTATGATAGAGAAAGAATAAAAACAATAATTTTAAACTATATCAAATTAATCTAAATCTTTTTTTAAAAATACTGAATATTTTCTTTTTACAGAATCAAATAAAACTAAAAAGTTGCCAAGAAGAACAATATTTTACTTGATTTTCAAGTTTTTTTAAATTCCAAAGTAAGGCATCTGTACCCCAGTACTTTTTGAAAAAAAGACAAAGATTTTATTTATCCAGGGATTTATCTTTAATATGTATAAAACACAATTGCATAAGTAAAATAAATCATCAAATTATTAAAAGCGGTCACTGCAACCACATGAAAAAAAATTTCTCAAATTTTCGCTGGAACTTCATAAAATTTAGTCCTTTAATAAATAAGTACCAAAAATTTTATTAAAATCCAGTAATTAGTTGATTTCTGGTAAAGTTTTAAAATCGGCGTATTTTCCGTCAAAAAATAAATTACATTTTTTTTTTTTTTTTTTTGTACAGATAAACAATTTTTCAGTGTTAATTTTCAAAAAAATATCTACGGTTCTATAGTTTTCTCAAAGCTTATACTTACTGATTGCACAAAGATTTTAACAATAGTTATCTTTTATACAATTTTGATTTCTGGCAGAAAATCTTTCTTCATAGCTACTTTATGAAAGTGCTAAACCTGTAGCACTAGTTTACTGTACTGTAATACAAAAGAGCAAAGAAATGTAAGAGTTATGGACAAAACGTTATGATTTATTTACCATAACATTTTTTTTTTTTTTTTTAAATTGTCACTTTCAAATTCAATAAGAAATGTTACATCTCTTTTCGGCTACAAGCTTGTCATGTTCCGGAGACATGTGAATTCAATACTTTCAAAATATCTTCCAAATGTTCATCTATTAAAGATCGTTGCTTGCTCTTATTCAGGTTTGTTCACATATGTAGGTGCTACCAAAAATACTGAACATTTTCATTGCAAATTGGATAATATTTTGGTATTTTCACTGTCCAGACTTCTGTAGAAGTTTTGTAGGCTGCTTTCTCGAGGCTTCGTTTTGTAAACGGACACAAAGTTTGATAACTTCCAATTGGAATTGTATGGGCATTTCTTCTGGATCCACAGAAAACGGATCTCCAACCAATTTCAGCAGTTACCAAGCTGGTCAATTATATTAGCTGGTCAAATTATATTCCTCCGGAACAGATACCGTTTCACAACATACAAGGCATACTATTTTGTCTTTGGGGGGCAATAAAAAAAAAAAAATACTTATTTGTCCAATCAGGGTTATAAAAGCTCTGTGCTCGGTTCCTATTTTCTTTTTCTTTTGACTCATGGCATCCACAGCGCACTTTACACTACCAAGTAGTGGTCACCAATATGGGTTTTGCCGATGCCGATATTTAGAGAGCAGGGCATCCGATGGCCGATATGTTTTGGTTGGGGGGGAGGGGTCTGATAAAATACAATTTGATGATAACAAATGAGACACAATTGCTGAACTTAAATGAACATTTATTTAACATTACTGTCTGTCTGCATTGTCTCTGGAAGTAGATATGCACCCGCTCTGCAGTGCAGTTGTCTTACATTTTTTTTAAAAATCTATCAACTAAATGTCCACAGGTAATCAAAAAAACTAAACTTTGTAAAAAGGAAAAAAAATGAAGTTTTAGTGCACTTAACAGCCTTTATACAGCAGCATCTCTGAGAGAACAATTACATTATACAGGGTGTCCCTAAAGTCTGGACACATAGGCAAAATGCATATTTTATTTAATTGAAATATTAATAAATAACATCTTCAATGTATTTTCCACCATTTGTGATGCAATGACACTGCCTGTTTCTTTAAACTTTCTAACCACCTTTCCCACAGTGGAAAAGCCAATTGGGGTCCTTCTGGGATGAAGTGCATTAAAATCATCTATCTTTCGATATGACCATCCTTCACGTCCACTGAGAAGTACCAGTTCAATCCTTTCTTCTTTCGACAAACTTATATTTGATCTGTGGGGCAAAAAAAATATAGTTATAAAGTGATATTTCCTATATGTCCAAACTTTAGGGACACCTTGTACATAAATAAATATTTATTAAATAAAATAAACAAATTTAGTTTAGTGCACACACTAGCAACCAGATACAGCTCTTTTCTTTGTTTTTTGGTCCCAATGAACATTTATTTAACACTAAAATAATGTATTATTCACTTGAACACAGAAAAATATTTGAAAATAAAAATGTGCATTGTCTCTGTTTGAGACAAACAAATATGTCAGACATTTCTCTAATGGTATTCATTTTTTGTTTTGATTTCTTTTTGTGCTGCGGCCATCTTGTCACACCGGTCTTTTTGTTTTTTTTATTGAAAACAAGTTTTCAAATATCTTTTTACATGAAATCTTTCTTATTAATAACAGATTATTACAATAAAATTGACAGGTTACTAATTTTGGGCATTTTTATCGACTCGTGTCACTTTGTTAAAAGTCCATTTGGGTAGCTACTAGTAATATACTGCCTTCAACTTCTATGAACGACTGGGTGTTTAAGGTTAGTGATTCTAGCAAATTATCTCATTTAATCAGGGTTATTTTAATACAGTAATTAATGGAAGTGTGGTCACAATGTACTTTCAACATCATGGTAGCTGTACACAAAATAAGGGTCTAGTTCTGCGTTATATTTATATCGTAAATTGAATCCCCTGCTAAGACATCATGTAACAGTTTAAAATCACCCGGATTTGTTTTATTCAAGTTAGATCATTTGACGGGTGTGGTGCAAAAAAGACTTTGCCTACCATGTGCCGTTTTTGCTGGGTTATGGTAACCTACATACAAACAGGAAAACTACTCACTAAAAGGCTGCCTTCGCCAGCACTTAAGCCCGATATCACTTCCTTTGTTTTAAATTAACATTATAATTATTTATGGGGAAACTTGACTATAATTAGTATTTTTTCCAAAAAGGGTAAACAAATGTTACCCTCTCTTTTGATGTCATAGTTATATTTTAAACTGAACCCCCCCCCCCCTTCTAAAACAATGTAACTGTTGAAAATCACCCAGATTTGTTTTATTCTTCAAGTTTAAGCATTTGGAGTGTGTAGCACTAAAACAATCTACCCACAATGTGCTGTTTTTGCTGGGTTACAGTAACATAAATGCAAACAAAACTTTTTATTATATTAATATAGATGGTTATTAATTTAAATTAATGAGAAAGGTCTGTTCAAATCTACTTATATAATAAGCCATGTGATTTCTGTCTAACATTCGTCAAGGGAGATAACTATTAAATGCTAATTATAGAGTAATCTCCTTTACTTTTGACCTAAAAAAAAACAATTTCCCCTCACTTTTGACCCCTAAAAGGGGAAAAAAAGTTCTATTTCAATTTACATGGTGTCAGTACATATTTACCAACTCCAGTAGCCTTATAATTGCTTTCAACTCAGATTCCGACTTCACAGCTTTGTAATAAACATTCACTTACAATGTCACACAAGCTGTACACTTTTAACATTATAGTTACACCAGAAATTGGACCCCTCTTATAATATAATGTAACAGTTGCAAATCACCCGGATTTGTTTTATTAGTTTTTAGTACTTAGCATGGAAAGAAAAAAGTAGTATATAAATTCTAGTCTCATGGTATCTGCTATATATTTTGCAAATGAACCAAATAAAATTTAAAAAAATCAATTACTTTTGAAAATTGTGTGTAAAAGAAATCTGAAAGCTTAGAAAGTAAAATTACTATGATTAATGGCATTCCAAAAACTTTGCTGAAAAATGAAAACTTAGCTCTACAAGGGAGATTTTCTGTAATTTGCCCTCTTTAAAATGATGTAACCTAAGAATGTTAAAACTAGCTGTTATATAAACCTGTGTAACAGGTAGGATATATTAAACATGCATAGATTTTCATTCATTCTAAGGATCGTGTATAGTGACATGTAAAATTCTGATGGGGAAAACGTTTTTAAAAAAAATAAAATGAAACCACTATGGCTATATTTTTTAACCCTGCATGTGTAGGTAGGGTTTCAGCCTTTACTCTTACTCACTAATGTTACCACTGATCTTCAGTGATTTTGTTTGTTTTTTTGCACCAACTATTTCTGGCAGTGGGGGGGGGGATTAATCACTGAATTCTGCATGTTTTGGCACTCAATCTATTGTGCATTGAAAATGAGGATTGTCTGTTGTTAGGAGTTAATTGAGGTATTTCTGACAATAGGGCTATTATATATGAAATAGTTTTGAATACAGTCAAATCTTTTTCTTTTACTGATGTTTTTAGATGCACCCATATATAAGACACTTTTCGGTCTGTCAGTCCCTAATATGTTAAAATATCAATTTTCTCGGCCATATGTTGCATTGATATCGAACTTGGTCAAGACCTTCAGGTGAACCATCTTCCTCTTCCTCATGCTACTATTACTATTTCGTTAAGAATCCCTTTGTAATCAGAAATAATTTTTTGTAGAAACAAGTCACTAATTGTTATAGTTGCTAATTATTGGGTATTGATAAAAAGTTTGTCACTAATAGTAGGTTGCTACACATGGACGTGAGGATGGTGGACGCAACATTGAACTTCTGGTTCTTGTTTCTGTTCGTCCTCACTTCTTGACATTTAACTCTTGAAGTCCTAAAGAGCATGAGGCCGCACGTAAACAAACATGGCTGAAAATCCTAAAACGCACAAGTCTTTCCTGCAATACTGCCAATTTTCACAACAATCTGCCTACAAGTAAAGACACTTTGAATAAACAAACCATTTTTAGCCATTTTCTGTTCAATCATTACAGGACTGGGCTTTGGACTTAGAAAACTTTCAACAGGATGTTAAGAGTTAATCTCTTCTCCATTTCATTAATATTTCAATGAATGGATATGGTTATCTTACACTTTCGGAACTCTAACCCAGCCTTAACTAATCTCACCTTCCATATTGTTGTACTGCTGTCTGTCCTGTTATCTTTAAGCTTTCTCTGCATAAAATAAAGTTTATATAAAATTAAGATTTGTTATTTTGAAAGTACTTCTCAGCATCAAAATATTCAGCTGCTTTTTAGAGCAGAAAAGTTCAGAAAAAATCTGGAGACTTTAACTGCAATATTAGGACCAAATGATTTAATTCCACCCTACAGAAATTCAGAACTTAGAATGGCCTAATCAACTTGGCATTGATTTTCTTTGAAAATTAGTTTTTGTGGCCATATATTTTCTATGAACTTTGTTACTTTTAATTATAGATTTTCTCTTGTCCAAAAGTGACATTCCCAGATCTTCTAAAAGCAACTGTAATGAAGTTTTCCAAAGACTATTATATGAACTATTGGGTTGACCAAAAGGTTTTTCTTATTTTTATTAAACATATTTACTTTTTTGTTCCATCTTCTGTCAAGCTCATAATTCCAGCCTCCCAGAACTACTACAGGTGCCACTTGAAGTCACTCAGAGAATTGAAATTCTTTCCATTAAAATGATTCTGTAAAGATTGATGATCTGAAGGTGCAATATCTGGTGAACATGGCAGATAGTTGTGGCTTCTCAGTCAAATTGTAACATTTTACTTGGTCACCAAATAAATGTGAAGTCTAGTGTTGGAACATTATACCTTTTGGACAGACGTCTTTTGTTAATAGCTGAGTTCAATTGGTCTAATTGGGAGGGAGCAGTATTTGTTTAAATCAATCGTTTGGGTCTCTGGAAGGAACTCATAGTAGAGGACTTCCTTCCAATCCCATCATATACGTAGCGTTACCTTCTTTGGATGAAGACTGGCCTTTAGTGGCAGCTTATTTTGCTTGCCCCACAATCTTGTGTGTTCTATGTTGTAAACAGGGCTCCAGACTAACTTATTTCATTACCGCCCTGAAAAACAATTTTAACCGTCCCGAAGGAAATGTGAACCCTCCCAAAATCAAAATGTTGTTTCTTTACTTTATTATCATCTATAGTTCAACTATAGATGATAATAAAGTAAAGAAACATGGTATTTTTATTATGCTACTAACAGCTAACAACTATTAGTTGTTAGCTGTTAGTAGCATAATAAAAACACCATTAAAATGTTAAGGAAATAAATAATTGTCAAACTCCAGTCCAAACCTGGAGTTGACTTTGTTTTTCTACCATAACAAAAGTAAGAACAATCCTCATCAAATTTTTTTTTAAATCTTCCCCAGACGCCTCCGGTGGGTGGGGAGTGATTTAATTTTTAAAAAAAATTTTTTAAATCCTTTTTTAAAAATCATTTCTGTCCCAGGGAAGATATTTGTTTGTCCCGAACACATTTTTACTGTCTCCAGTTTTCATTCTCAGTCACAATATTTTTGTTGCAGTTAAATAGTGAATTGTACACAGAAATATAGTTCAGTGGGATTTTTTCACTTCACTTATGTGGCAGCCACACATCAAAGCGACTAACCTAATCAAGATGATGCAAGGGATTTTCAATGCTTGACTTGGATATCTTGAGCATATAGGCATTGTGGTATGACATGATTATTCTCAAGTTATATCTTAACTGGATCACTATCAATCTCGAATGGTCTACCCAATTTAGACATTTAAAAACAATGTTTTAATGCATCCTGTCACAATACAATCAAAAGCAATCTTTTTTAATCAAGTTAAAACTAAATGTTCCCAATGCCATCTAATGACAAAAACAAATTTTAGGGCTTGAAAATATACTTGATCTTTTCTTTTCAAGAAACTTTCAATAGATTCTTCCTACAACTGATTGTATAAAATCTTTTCTGAATTTTTGTTTCCTGTGTGACTAACTTTTTTTTTTTTTCTTTTTTTTTTTCTAGGAATGATATGGAAAAAAAGAGGATCTGGTTTTATGAGTCTGGATTCTTGGCTGTAATCTCTCTCCCTATCTATCTACTTGATCATACACCCTATCTGCTGTGGCTCTTGACAGGCTGCACATTCCTTTTCACTCAACTGCTTGGTCAGCTTCATTTGCTCTACTGGTGGAATCTTTTGAAGACCCGGTGGGATGAACACTTACAGCATCAGGAGAGCCTAGAGAGACTCCAAAACACCACTACCATGACCTCCTCGCCATCTCTGCAGCCAGCAGCTCCTATACCCTCTCCTGCTGCGGGAGGTGCCAGCACTGTCCAGACCTTTTCCAGCTACCCCATGCTGCCACAGCACCCATCTCCAGTAAGCACCTACGATCATCATCTGCTCTCCAACACTACTCCAGTGGTCTCCCAACAATATGGACATCAAAACTTTGCCAATGATCTCTGCAGTCAGCAGGCTGCTTTTATCCCATCTTGTTTTCCTGCTAACAATAATATCCTGTACCCTCATAAACCTAGGCTTGTTACTTCTAGCCACGCCAGTAACAATTCTGCTGGCTTTTATCCAGAGAATGTAACTGTTTGTCCAGACAACACTATAACGTCACCTGTTAGGGTCCACTGGGCTCACAATATGCTCAGGCGTCGACCTCTTAGGCCAAATGCAGTCAGTCCTCTTGCCTCCCCAAATCTCACACTCGCTCAAACTCTCCCGTACGACAAGAAAGACTCTCCTTTTACGGAGAGGCTGTTGTCGGTATTTGGCTTTTCATCGAAAAGCCCTCCCGGCCTGGAGAACAATGGCCAGAACCTGTGTTTCATGAACTGCATCCTACAGTGCCTGGCTAGAACACCGTTTTTGGTGAGTAGTCTGTCGGCTGTTGATGTTGACCAGATTGCTGGCTGCAGTAGGGAGGAGAGGCAGTTTCTCTGTGAGTTTATTTCCATCCTCTCTCTGTGCAGTGCCCAGCCGCAGTCGGGAACATGTGTGCTCGACACCAAGCGGCTGAAATCAGCTTCCCAGCTCCTGAAATGTAGTTTGCTCAACGAACACTCCCAACAGGATGCAGCAGAATTTCTCATGTGGCTGCTGACCACGAGCCACACTATCTTGAACAAAATGTCTGTTGAAGGTGAGGACACAGTTTGAATATTTCAGCCATCCGCTCTAGATTAGAAAGTTTTCCCCACCAGCTTGGCTTGTCTTTCACACAAGCTGTGGATGAACTTGCTCTTTTGTGGCAGCAACATGAATTTTCTTTTCTTTTTTAAAAAAATTTTTTTAACTGTTATGCAAAATATCATTAGTGGCCTGGCACTTTTAAATCTGTATGTGCTAAAGAAAAGAAAAAAAACTAAACAAGGTTTGAATGTGGCCTTTCATAAAGTTTAACTTGTAGCTTTTTCAATGTAACAACTTCTAAAATTTTGATGTGAACTTCTCGTAAGCTGTCATGTAATTTTTTGATAAATAATCAAATATTTTATAAATGAATCTTGCAGATTTCCTCCTTTAAAACATTAAAATGAATAGTTGCTGTTACCATAAGATTTCTCTTTAAAATAAGCTCTTTGCAATGTAATATTTGAATATTGAAATTTTTTTAAGATGAAAATTCAAATTTTGTTACATAGAGGTAAAATGTGTAAAAAATAACAAGTGATTTTGAAACTTTCCAAACAAGATTAGTGTTTTTAATGAATTGTATATTTATTTAATGTTCAAACCTGCATTTTTGATTCTCAAATCTATCTTGATCTACTGATGAAGAGGGAAGATTTGACAATGACTGGTATCGAATCCAAATTTTTTTTTTTTTTAAAGTGAAATGCTTTTACATTTCTGTAATTTTAGTCAATTTTTTAGAATGTTTCTAAAGCAGTTTTCTTGGATTTTAAATCCAGTAAAAAAATCTAGAATTACTTACACCTGATGTAGATGTACACATCTTCTTGATCTTTGCTTATAGGACTGAAGACACTTATCTCTATCACTTCTCCCCACCCCTTCCATTTGACTTGTTAATTATAAATCTGCATCTAACATTCTTGTAGGTTCAAAACCAAATCTTCCTTTGAGATACAAGACGTGTTTTTTCTCTTTGAACTGGTCTATGACTTTAGCTTATTGTATTTTGACACTTGGTTTTGGTGTAAAGTTTTTTTGTATGTGGTTATTGTTATAAGTTGAATAACAGCTGATCTGTAGATTTTTATCTAAAGTTTGGTTTAGATTGGGGTTATTTCCAATTTCTTTTAAAGAAGTTAACCTTGTTTATGTTGTGGCAACTAATGGAATTTTAATCTTTACAGTAAGATGTGGCTGTCTTGTTGGTATTCATCTAATTTCTTTGAAGGATGGGATTGAGTAGTTTGTAGATATATGAATTTTCAATATTGAATGTATCATATTGGCTGGAGTATAAATCGACCCCAAAACTAAGGTGCTAATTCAAGTTTAGTCTAATATTTGCTGGATAAGTCTACTCTCCATAATAAGGGAGCACTGCATCCATCAGACTGTCAAGTTCATAGGGTCTAATCCAGTGGTTCCCAACCTTTTCAAGTCATTCCCCACTTTTGTCAATAAGATTACTAGTATTCCCCCCTTCCATTTATTAAGTTGCAACAAAGAATAATTTCAAATAACTTGATTTTACGTATAATTAGACAGTTCATACTAAAAATTAGTTTGGTTTTATAATTGTACAGCTGCTGTACATTTGTTACTCAAAGAAAGTAAGCGAAAATAATTAGGAACACATCATTTGAAATTCTGATTTATTACAAAGAAAATAAGAATTCTGCTATTGTAACTGATATCCACTGCAATATGATCTCTGTTGTTTTTTGCTACTA
>VCCN01000432.1:7312465-7325318 GCA_006491835.1 Architeuthis dux | reverse complement strand
TTTTTTTTTTTTTTCTCTATGCTCTACTGTATTCATTTATTTGTACATTTACAACTTAGGAATGGTTAAATGTTTGCTTATCAAAGGCTTTGTTTTTTGGGGACCGAAAGGATTCGGGGTGGGGGGGGGTAGCAAAAATTATTTGCGTGCCTAACCCGTGCAAATGGCAAGGGGTAACTGTATTTTCTTGTTATTGGACAACAATTTGCCCCACCAGTTAGGGCTGGTATTTAGTCTCGTTCCAATAAAATGAATATGCTACTCTTACAAACAATTACCAAACTTACAACAAAGAATTCTCAAGTACCAGGTAAATGCGATTCATCACTAAAACTCACTTAAAATAAATAAGCTAATCATAGCAAAAGGCTTCTCCCTTAGTAATTAGTTGCGGGTGCCTGCCATGGTGCAGTGGTTAGCATTTTGGTCAAGCAGACAATTAGCCAATGTAATTAGTTCAATCCTCACGGTGGCCCTGTGCCAGACTAGTAAATATTCAATAATTGTTTGGAGTCATTTATCAATCTTAAAAATTGAATGCTAAATATTTATTTTTTGGTTCATTTTCATCCAGTGCATGAGCTGAAACCAGATGATCAAATCAACAGATTATAATTCATATATAGACAGTACCTCATTTCAGATATGATAGTTTTTGGTGTTTTTTTAAACCTCTTGAATATACTTCTTTACTTTTGTAATCTGGAGATTGCTCAAATGAATTATAAAACCATTGACTTCTGATTGACTGCCACATTATGCACCAGTACATTGATATATACCATCATATCTTTTTTTTTTTAAATCCACATTTGTAAACAAATTTGCCAGCTATGGTCTAATTAAATTCCCATCTCTACTTGCCTCCGGGAGATGGTAAAGAATGCAAATCTAAATCAAGAACACAAATCCTCCTCATAAAATAAGGACTGATGTGTCCCCTTAGCATTTGATACTCAAACTATATTTAGGAACAAATGGAAGTGAAGAATTCTTTTTTTCTATAAATGAGGGATTTGATTATCAACAGAAAATCAAAGAAAAAATTGAACATCAAAGACCTGGCCATAGGTAGATATGGTCAGGTCTTTGATTTCCAACAATGCGCTCCTCCAGAGTTTGTGGTTTGGTGCGCTACACCCCCTGTCAGTACATAGGTAGATACAGGGTGGGTGAGAATTAACTCCCTATTGGAAATGAATGGCCTGCACAAAGCCCTGACCTTACAAACCTGTGACAGGGGGTATAGCACACCCAACCACAAACTCTCTGGAAGAGTGCACTTGACATGTTATGACTAACATACCCCTGGACTTCCTAGAAAGGTTGATTGAGGCCATACCAAAACGCTTACCGAAATTGGTGCTTACGTTTAATTTTAACACAGGCAAATTCTACCATTGTATGGTCCACGGTAAAGCTAGTTTGACTACAATCGACTAATAAAGTGATTACCAATAATTCCTTTTTAACCCACCTTGCAATTATATATAATTTTTTCTTTTTTAGATATAGATTGTGAAAGACATTATCAATAATATTCCGGGGCTTTTTACATCACAAAAAGCAAATATCAAACTTGAAAGAGTGCACACCTGTCACTAAAAACCGAAAGAAAATCAACTATGATGTAGTGAAGGTAACTGTAAAGATTCATGGATCCACCCCAAAATTGAATCGATTCTTTCTTAGTCCATAGCACACCCTTCCACAAAATGTCATTGAAAACTTTTGTGGACAAACAAACACAGATAGGCGTGAATACATATGCTCCGCCAACAAAGTTGAAAGAGGGAAACAATGCAAGAATTTTATTTTCTTCTTCAGAAAGTGTCATGCAAGCTGTGAACAGTTTTATTGTTACGTCTGTAAAATTAGTTGGAATAGATCAGTGTTGAACTTGCATAAACTACTGTATATCTTGGTGGCATTCAGAAGATTGTCATCTTCAATTTTAGTCAGTGTATGTGTTGTTTTTGGTTTACACAAGAATGATGAGGGTTATTTTCCACTTTGCAAACTATTAGTCAAATCTTTTTTTTAAATTTTTTTTTTTTTTAATCACAGACGTTATCCTTCATTCCTGCAGTTTCTCTTTTTTGGTTTTTCTTTTTGACACCCTTCATTTTAGCTGGCCTTCAATTCCAGTTCAGATGTCAACATTAAATGATCCGAGGGATAAAACTCCTCTGCCATCACCTGAAAGACTGTGTGTAGAGAGGAAGAAAAGGTGTAGGAAGCTAATGTACCAAAGATGAGGTCGATGAGGAGACAAAGCAGCAAGCAGGGCATTGGTGACTTGATGAAAGGGAAGAGACGCTGCAAGACTCTAAACTTGGAATGTGAAATGGCACTATAATACAACCTGGGGTTGCACAAACAGCAGAATGTGCGTGATGTCGACCGTACAGTCGTCAGCAGTAATTGAAGAACTGCTAATAAAGTCAAAACTGTCAGCAGAGCCGCTATGAATAGAAAAATAAGGAATGCTACAAATTTGGAAGAGTTGCATTCATTACAGTCAATGAGTAAGCAGTTATTGCTATTGCCAATATTCACGCAGACCCCACAGCGGCACGAACCTCGGGGCCCACAGTCTTGGATGCAGCTGTAGCCGTAGATACCACGGAAGCAGTCGTAGGAACTTAAAATCACTGATTTGAGACGGTTCCAGTAGATGTTGTACTTGAACTTCTCTCTGTAGACGGCTCCGTTCCCTAATAAACTGGAGGACACAATGTGGAAATGTTTTGAGACCAGGATCCGATCAGGACGACTTTCATATCCTGGCGTTGGCTAAAGGAAAGGAAATTTGAAAATATTATCAATTAGATACAAAATAAAGGTATGGATAATTTTGAAAGTTTCAGAGAAAATAGCCGAGTTGGTTATCCTTCTGATGCTAAACATGGTATTGCTATATTATTGAAGACATGGTTGATGTACTAATTTTGCAAACCATTGCTATTGAGTTTATTCCTTACTGAGTACTTCTTGAATCTTGTCTAGTGTTGAAACTTGGGTAATCCCAACAAATACTAGGCAAATACCCGTCCTACAGATGGGTTATTTGGCTAGTATATATAATGAAGTGATTTTCTTTTTTCCTGTCCATAACAATGGACTCTTCCACTTAAAAGTAACAATTTTGCTGATGAAAATATATCCACCCACAATTTGAAACAATGGACTCCTCCACTTAGTTTTGGTTACATATCCTTAAGTTAGGATCATCATTATTAATATATAGACGATGCATAGATAACGGCTCATTATATGCACGTAGTAATACTAAACCCTCATCAGCTAGATAGCGCACCTGTGATGCTGCTGAAGTGAGCATATCTAAAAGGGCACCGTCAATATATACTGAATACATGTAAATGACTTGCCCAGGATAGCTCATTTACATATGAGTGGCCGCACATAAGTGCTCAACGAACCATTGGCAAAATAGGACAACTTAACCGTCAAAAATGCATTGTATCATAAGGACTGATTTGACTGAAAACCACTAAAGAAGCTAACATTTTTTTTTACTTTCGTACTGCAATGACTGTTTGAATTTTAGTAAAGTGATTATTTTTTTTTATTTTTTTTTTTTATTTTTGACTGCTATTTACCCTCATCTTAATTTTTAGTATTTTTTAAAATTCTTTTTAATGTGTAAAATGTTGGTTTTTTTTTTTTTTTGGTTTTTTTACTAAAACCAAGTTGAATTGTAATTAAAAAAACAACTGAAAGTTAAGATGAAGGTAAATAGCAGTTAAAAATTAATAAAAATGGTTTACAATACTTTGTCTAAATAATAAAATAAATGATCGCTTTTTTTTCTTTACTAAAACCAAAAGAAAATAATAACACTGCCGTTCTGGCATTACTGAAATTTTGATTAAACAAACTAAAAATTAGGATGAATGTAAATAGTAATCAAAAATGGTTTATAATACTTGATTTAATAAATTAAAATAATCGTTTTTTACTAAAACTCAAGCAGTCATTGCAGTATGAAAGTAAAAAAAAAAAAATGTTAGCTTCTTCCCCGGTCAAATCAGTGCTTATGATACAATGCATTTTTGATGGTTAAGTCGTCCTACTTTGCTGAACCATTTTTAAAAAATGATATTTTCGTCATTTTTAGAGTTACAATGCTCAGGTTTTTTGGGGTTTTTTAAAGCTTGAACACTGAATTATAATGCAGAGTGTTCAAGTTTCAAAATAAAAAAAGTGACCATTGTAGCTCTAAAAATAACGAAATTATTCTTAAAATGGTTCGTTGGGCAGTTGTCATGCACGGCCACTCCTATATTTTATATACAATGCAGAATAATTAAATACAGTTTTAAGAAATATCAACAGTAAACATGATTTATCGAACAGTCGCTTATCAACTACATTTTATCTACAATCTGTTAATACTTGAGTGAAATAAATATTTGATATTGTCAACAAAGAAAATTCTATTCATTTACCTGCAAACAAAGGGAGATAATTGATCAGTCACAATTTTGGTTACATATCCTTACTGTAGGTCCATTAGTAATAAAAGGAAGGATATATGAACGTGCACACTAATGTATAAATTTAAATGCAGGATTGAAATATCTTAGTTCCAAGAAAATGAATGATCTTGGCAATTTAATCTTTCAGAATCTGAAGGGGAGACAAATTTGCTGTTGGTGCTACTGCTAAAATATGTACAAAAGTCTGACCCATGTTAAAATACTGTTTTAAAAACTTTTAAGTTATTTTGAAGGGAACCACTTACACAAACCTATTTTGAGTTACGTTAAAAGAAATACTACAATGGTATTAACATGCTACATAAAAAATTCTATTCAGTCAGATTTTGATGGGTTCTTTTATTTTTGTTTTCCAAATTCATTAAAGCTAAGAGCAGTAATTTTTATAATTTGAACATAAATTATTTGGTTTGTTTTATCTTCCAGTTGCAAAATTAAAACTTTACATAATTGAAGGCATTCAATTTTATGGTATAAAAGCCCATGAGGTGCTTTTTTTTCCACTTTTCTTTCCTTGTTATATGAACCAAAACCTGAAATAAATGGCTGAATGCTTGTCAAAATGATGAAACCTTGCAGCTGTTCATCCCTTGATCATGTACTTAATGTTTGTTCTGCCAGAATAGTTAGATCCAAGGATGTCATTTAGCTGTGAAATCTGGTTAGTCACAAGACTAGGGTCCCTCTCATTCCTGATGAGAATAAATAACTTGAGTGGTCAATTATCAATGATTGCTGTACAGAGCATTGGCTAAACTTGCTGGGTTGGTTGATGTAAAGTTAATGCAAATTCTTACAGGCTAACTCAACACATCATCCATTGTGGGGGAGGTCCAGTAGAAAGGAAACTTGACTGACTGGTAGCTGGTCTTTTCCTACAAGTTGGGTGGTAACACCATGTACTTTCTTGTAGGTGGTCTCCAGTATTAAGTCCCAACATGCTAACTTAGGTAGTGAAAACAGGGTAGTGGTGTTGTGAGTGAGGGCTAATAACACCCTGATATCCTTATCAGTTCACCAAGAGAAATAGTGCTGCATATGGCAGAAGCCCAGAATAGGAGACAGGGCTGCCCTTCTATGGCTTGTGTCCATACTTGCTTTTCCAAAGTACTTAGAAACTAGCTATTATGTACGAACTAGGTTTTACAGCCTCACTGAAAAATTCATAGAGCTGGAGTGGTAGAAAAGCTACATATATTTTTTTTTCCCCCCAAGGTTAGCTTCCCTGTTTTGTTTTATAGTAGTCTTTTAATGTGACATGACACTATGGATTCAGATGAAAAGACGCAATTGGGAATGGCATAAGATACAGGGTCACTGATAAATCTGGTGCAAAGAAAGTAAACAGGAAGAACGGAGACTGGAAGTCTGATCTCAATCTTTAATATTGATGAAATTTCTTCATAATTTTATGTGGATTCTTATTTAAAGACCTGTTCTGGTTCCCTTCAGACAGACTTGCTCAGATATCTCAACTGGACAACATGTGCCTCTGTGTCCTGGAACTCTTTCTTTCTACAAGAGCATCAACAATCTGCATGGACAGAACTCCAGCTCAACTAATCTGCTGGAAGAAACTTCTGTTCAAACAATAACATTTTTGAATTGCTCTCCATGAAAGCCTCACAACTGAACTCTGATTTCCCCATCACACTTTGGTGAGAGACTCTTGAAATAAACAGGAGTTTTTAAATCCATCTTGTCATTTCCTGCCTGGTCCTAAACATTAGATAAAACAATTGGAAATTGAGACCCAGCACACTCTATAAATATATTGTAGTATAATTTGATGCTTTGATTATGGATACATGAAGGTCATACTATCTATATAATACTAAAATTCTCATTCTGTTTGTCTGCTTGTGACTAATTAGCCAAAACATTGCATTGTAGCTAGGTATATTGAATTATGGTACACCTAAGAATGCATAAAAAATCTGAGTGATTTGAAACTTAATAATCATAGTTTGGGATATGCATTCACACTCACCCCTATTAGTCAAGGGTGATAACTATTAAATGCTAATTATAGAGTAGTCTTCTTCATTTAAGTATTTATTTGCAAATTTAATGTTCATTCTGATCATATCAGATTGCACTACTATTCTCCTCAACAGGTCAAAGGGTAGTTATAGCTGACACCAGTTAAATTGCCTAAAATTACTAATAATAGATGACCTTTCAGTAGCTGATGCAATGTAAATTCTGTGTTGGGATAAATTTATTTGGTATAATCAACCTGGAGAGAGTTTAAAAAATGAATCACAATCCAAATTAAATAATAAAATGAAAAGAGATTTTATTTGTATTTTATAGCCATTTTAAGCAATTTAACAAGTTTTTTTAAGGCCAAGAGGTAACGTATAGAAAGAAATACTCACCATGTTGCTAAATGTTAATCCTGAATCTGTTTGTACTGGCTTGGTTTGCCAAACATCTGAGAAAATGATTTTGGGACGCTTTGCTTCAGGCATCACCATCTCGTAGCACAAATTCACAGGTTTGAGATTTGTGTCTGTGAATATCCGAAGGGGCCAATCAAAATCCGAATAAGTGTTGAAATCTCCCAGCAATATTACATTGTTAAGGCGCTTCTCTGGAAGAGAGATGTAAAGTCAAAGTTCAACAGACTTTTATTTTAATTAAAAACTTTGTACTATACAAACATCTAAAATAATAAAAGAAATTTTTAAAAAATAAATCTCTATTTATAATTAAAGACTACTGTAACGAAATACACTCTGTGTTCGGGGGCATACATGACCAAAAGCCCATATCGGATTACCATTAAATATTTACTATGAGAATTTTGGCAATATTTGTCTGTTTGGTTTGCTTGCATTAACATCAAAACTCTATTACCTGGAGATATGGGACACTGATAAAATCTCATAGCTTCTATATCTCTACCTTCATCCCTAAATGGTAATCAGGATAATACTGGAGAATTAATCCTATTTTGAGATTTGGTCTATAATCTATAAATTGATACATAAAAATTCTAAATCTTTTTTTTATTTACATGAAACATGCAATAATTTCAGTTTCTTCATTGAAGATTATTGTAGTGGAGATACTGATAATCCACTTATCTGACTTCCAAAGGACTATGTATCGCGTGTGCCCTGTGCATGAAAAGCTGGAAGAGGAAAATGTTGACAACAATAAAGGAACAGCCATGGCTGTGTCACCCAGATGTTCGAAGTTGCTAGTAGTCAGTCACCAGGATGTCGGCTAATGGGTATTAAAGTCAAACCTGATCAGTAGCGGACAAATTAGTTGAGACCATCTCGGTTAAGCGTTAAAAGGTGAAGGGAGACTTTGGTAGTCAACAGAGGCAGTGTTCGATCACAAAGAGTACCATGCGAGGATTTGTTCCGCGGTGACGTGTGTGCTACTTTTTTACTTGGTGAATTTTCGTAACAAGCAGGTGTTGTTGTACGCAAACTACATACATCATCAACACAATTTTTAACTTAAAAAAACAGATGTTGTTTTACTGATACTAAAAACTTTGTAAGAAAAAAAATCAAATCATTTATATCCTACCCTTACAAGAACAACAGCTAATATCATTTTCATCAAGTGAAAACAATATATCCAATATGAATGTACAGTTAATAAAAATTTGGACAAATTACCCACTATACAATACAATCCAACAAAAGTATAGTTGTATACACATACACTTCTTCACCTGTTAGTTTTATCCAAAAAGCATAATTTGTAATTAATTTGGCTTGTGGATCTGGCGCAATGTTTGTTGTGATGTTCGTACCCTGACAAGATATATTTAATTTATATTCTTTTTAAAAACAATGATTTCTGATAAATCTATTTTTATACAGAAAACAAAAAACAATCAAGATTTTCTTGTGTATTTTCTTTACATTAAAAATTAATCACAAACAATAAAATATTCATAAATTGCCTCAGCTACCATTCAATATCAGTTTCCATTTTTTTAAGCACCTAAAATTCTCAAAAACATTCAGTCAGTATTTGCTATGTATTATATTAATGGTATGCCTTTCAGAATTTTTATCTCTGAGGATATTTTTTATAGTTTTGAGAAGGGTCATTAATATTCAAATAGTTCTTCGGACGATTGAACTCCTTGTTGTTTGTGTGGTAAACACGTTTCAGCCGATCCATTCTTTGGCCTTCTTCAGGTGTAAAATCCGAGTATGATGGACATAAACACACAGATTTTACACCTGAAAAATGCTGAAGAATGGATTGGACGAAACGTCGTGTTTACAACACAAACAACAACAAGGAGTCCAATCATCCGAAGAACCATTTGAAGATTAATATCTTAATTCAATCCAACTATTTCAATACACAATGTTCGCCTTCAACTGACCTGATATGTAGTTCATAATTCGAGCTGCATTGTTACATTGTTGTTGTCTGTCATAAGAAAAATGAACAGTGAGTACATTGACAGCAGTTTCTTCTTCTTCTTCTTCTCCAATGATGGCATGCAGAGCAATTCTTTGGTTGGTGTCAGGTCCACTCATGTAGGGAATACTGATCGTGGTTGACTTGATAATGGTCAACTTGCTTAACATGCCAATGCCTGAAATGACAAGAACAGCAACAATGAGAAACTCAGAAGAACAAAGTAAAAGTAGAGTTTTTCTTTACTTGACACTATACTCGAAATGCATTTTCTAAACCTTCAAAAATATTTTATCTTTTTGGTGTCAAAAACAAAGATTTAAAAAATTATAGATTTTCTTCAGTGGAAAATACAATGATTGAAATAATCATCTAACTTATTACACAGGCAGAGAAAGTTGGCTAGCATTAGTGGTGTTTCAGAAGTCAGACAATTGTAGCTACAAAGAACAATGTTTACTTTTTACAGACATGATACAAGTAAATTGACACCATTATTTTACTCAAATTTGATATTTAATAACATTCTACTCATTGACAAATATTCCATTTATTTACTAAAGAAATACAAGTTAAATAACTGAAATGTGGAATTAATCAAAATTTGGAATTTCACTTTCAACTGTGAACTGCATGATCATACAATTAGCTAATGAAGGGGGAAAGTGTCTTGTTTGAAATGTCTTCATTTGATGAGACAAGAAATTGAAAAAAGAATGTGCCCAAACCAGTTAGAAAATCTCTGTCCAGTGTATTGATCACATTGGTTATTGTGGTGGATAAAAGCCAGTCAATATTAAACCAGTCAATATTGAGTAGAGAAAGCAGTGGGCTATTGAGATGCTGGAGAGACCTTTGGAGTTTTGACACAATCATCTTTTCAGATGAGTTCAGCCAAGAAACTTGTTTGAACTGCCTGCAACCCACTATCAAACATTGCAGTTTTGATTATGAGGTGAGGAGCAATCTGGAACTCTGGGTCTTCAAAGCTTTTGGAGTACATGGGGAAAATCCAGTCTGAAAATCCATTTTGGAGGGGAAACTTCTTTCAATATTTACTTATGCTTATTTGGACAAAGAAAAGGCACCCTTTTCATAGAGGATGGCATTCCATCCTATACAGCAAAAAAGACTCAAAAATGGCAGGTTCAAAAAGCCATTAAGTGACTCTCATGTATCTTGACATGAATCTTATTGAATATGTGTGAACATTATTTGGAATTATGAAATAAGAAAAATATCCAAAAAGATTTCCTTTGTATTTTGAATTCAGTCTGGTCCGTTATCTCCAAGAGAAAATAACAGATTTGATGCTAATGACAAGTCTAACAAATTTACATTTGCATAATATTCTCAAATTGTTTCAATCAAGTCAGCACAATATATGGCCCACGGGAGCTTTTGAAAGTAGTAAAACCTTTGTTACAAAAACTCTCACAATTGTGGCTTTTGATTAATATAATGGCCACCAAGTATACTTCTTTTTTTTTTTTGCTTCATGTCCTCAGCATGTTTTTGACAAGTGCATTTCTTTGATAACACTGAGTGCTCTTCAACCTTTAGCACTCTGCATTCTTTTTCAAGGGTGCCAAGATTTTGTGCACTTAGTAACTCTGAAAGCCTGTAACTTGTGTGTTCATATATGACTGAAATTGACATGACAGCACAATTGCAAAATTCAAACGCACTATCACTCGGTGATCAGAGTTGCCTGCAGTGGCAAGACAAACTTTTTGCTTAGTGAACAAAGTCGCCTACAGAGTACTAAAGGTTAAAATGAATTCAGCAACACCAAAAAGTTCAATTTTGTGGACACATACCGTTATTCAACCGACGCTTTACTGTGAAATTGCCAGTTGTGTGTTATACATGTTGTTCATGTGTTTCAATGCCTTCGTGGTGTACTGCATGTTTAATTTTGCTTCTTATTGGATACAACGAGAGGAGAGAAAAATAGAAACTGAGCACAGAGCTTTTAACCATGATTGGACGAATAAGTAGTTATTTATTGCCTCAGAGCTTTTAACCATGATTGGACGAATAAGTAGTTATTTATTGTAGAGACCCAGTTTCATCAATTTCAAAGGTGTGGTGTTGATGTGATCTTTGCCTTATGGAGCCGTGCATCATCAGGCAAAGATCACATCTGAAAAGATTGAAGACCTCGGCTGGGAAAGAATTCCACGCCCTCCTTACTCTCCAGATCTTGCTCCATTTGATTACCACCTATTCTGGAGTTTATAGAACCATCTAGAAGTGGAAACTGCTCTCTCTACATTTTTTCCTCCAAACCAAAAGACTTTCGCGTTATTATGAAGCTTGTGAATGGCTGGAAGGAGGTTATTGATAATGATGGAACCTATGTTAATGAATAAATTCTAATTAAACATGAAATTTCAATATTTTTTTTCAATGGGATTTTTTATGAATTTTCTTGAAGACATCTTCCCAGGTTCTCCTGACATCCTTCAATTAATTAAAAAAATGTAATATTAGGGTTTTAAAGTACATAGAGCTGACAATATGGAAAAAATATAAAATGGGAGCTAAGTAGGTGTAAAAAATAAAAAGATGTAGTTAAATTGAAATCAGTAAGAGAATCTTAAATTGCTGGTAAATGAGAGAATGGTAAGAAAATGTAGTACCTTCCCGTTCCCATCCTTTCCAATAGGTATGCTTCATCTTCTGTACTTCATTGGCAGGCTGTACCACCATCCAGTGGTAATCAGCCAACATGTCTTGAAGCTCAAGCAGTTGACTTCGTACACCTACTGCATCCATTCGAACTTCTTGGAATGCTATTATATCTGGGTTGGTTTCCTTGATCTAAAAGAGATAAAAACATTGAGAATCGTTGTCATTATAATCATCCTTATAAAGGCCTTCAGTGCTGTTTTAAAAAACAGATATAGTACCCTATTTATTTCATGTTCACATGCAAACTTTAAAAAACGGATTTATTTTTCAAATAAATGGCCTGCTACCATTTTTACATGACATATTGAATTTTGGAATGTGATCTTCTTAAACAGAATTTTCTTTGCTTAAGCAGGAAAAATACCATTCATGTTTTTGTGTTAAATATTTTAGTCTTAATTCAGAACACTGAACAGACTGTTTTTATGTGGAAAGTGTTCCAAAATGTATTCACAGCTTTGACATTTTGAACACTTGAGATATTGAAAAGAAAAAAAGTTTAGCCTTGGCACTTAATATCTACATGAATAAAATCAGGGTTGGGTCGGTGTGTTTAACAAAGCCTGACTCCTGAAATTAAAAATTGTATTTATTTAGCATTTCTGACATATAATTTGAGGCAGCAATTTGAAACTAAGCATCCATTTATATAAATTATATGATATAAAATGGATACATGTTGCAGAGAACGTTACACAGAGCAAATCAAAATTCCCAAGTTGTTAGCAATGGTAGGTTTGCCATTTCTAAGGGAGAAAACTCAAGGGAATTCCTTTGTACCAGAATAATGGAGTGAATTTTTAATATTTAAATGGTATACAAAATATCTGTTTGCTTACCATAATAATCTAAATTTAGAAAAACAAACATTTTTTTTAATACATGTAAATATACCCTGTAAATCAACAATGCAAAAAAATAACATTTTATATTTTTTAATATACTTACTAGTACTACTTAGGTATTTAAAAAAGTATCTGTCCCTTTCGGTTCATGTTACTTTAAGCGTTGTAAATTGGAGTTAAATGGTAATCCTTGGTCTTACGGATGTAAAATATGGTAGTTGTACACAGCATACAAAGGCTCCAAAAAGTATAACTAACTTATTGATCAGATAATAACGCCATAATGAAGTTAAAGCCATTAATTTGGTATTTATCAGAATATTGCGCATCATGAATTCGTTTAGGTGCAAAAATGTTGTTGTAATAAGAACAAATTAATGGCTT
>VCCN01000432.1:7256793-7284468 GCA_006491835.1 Architeuthis dux | reverse complement strand
AAGATTGCAAAAAGTTCTCCCCTTTGATGATTAAGATGTTTTACATTTCCAGCTTACTTTATAGCTAAAAATGTTAAGTACTCACGAAAAATCACACGAAGGCTCCTGAAATGTTGAGTACACTATTAATTAATGTTTAAAATTTTACTAAATATATTATTTAAAACTCATAATATTGTATACTTTCACTGCTTATATAATCAATGAATTGATATTTGTTGCTTTTCTTCTTATTTCGATATCCCTACTTACCGTAAGGACTACTAAGTAATAAAATGTGGCTAATATATCTTTTTGGGTACTCAGCTATTTATGATAATAATCTAGCTACTTTTAGCCATTATCAGCTATTTCTAGCCATAAAATATATTCTGCCTGATTTCAAGCAGAGATGACCAATTTTGGAAGCAATTGTCCAATTTTGTGAAAACTGATCTGGCAACCCTGTATAAAGGCCATGTGATTGGTGTTATTAGAAGATTTGGTGATAGATATAGTGATAAGAGGGAGGGGGGTGTAGCTAGCAATTAAGGTTGAATTGTAGAAATTGAAAGTTAAAGTTCCAACAACTGAGCAACAGATGATGCTGGCTTTTGGATGAAGTCTGCATATACAAATGTTGGATGATGCCACTCTTATAAACAAAATGTCAATTTAAAACAAAAAGTGGGGAGGATGTCGAGTGCAAGACTAAAAGAATTAATCAAAACGTTAGCAATACAATTCACATGAGCCCCAGAGGGAAAATAAAAAGCTACAAGCAGAAGACCATGTGAAGGAGAAGCAGCCTAGACCAACCTAAAGAATGCAGCACACCTGGAAATGTTACATCAGGTAATCATGAAAAGTGAAAATTTTACACAGCCCTAAATAAAATTCTCCTGGGAGGACAAACTTTAAGCTAAAAATGCAGAGAGCATTTATTTTTTGCTCGCCTTTTTTGAAAGAGATTGATTTACCTTCACAACAACTTCTGATGGCTTCCCAGAGTCTGGCCGTACTATCAATCTTCCATTTTTCTCTCCTCTCTTGACAACCAATTCATGTAACTCTTCACCCCAATATTTCTCACAAGCATTCCAAATATCGTAGCTGTCACTGACACAGGCCACAGGACCAGTTGGAAACTTTTCTAGCATGTTCCGGAAACCCTCAACTTCAGCCTCTTTTCCCCATGTTGTAATTGTGCTGAAAAATTCAAGAAGGATATTTATTAAATCTATCAAAGAAATAACAAAGCAAAACCTAAAAAGTTTATTGTGCTTTTATGAGCATCTGTTTAACTGCCATTGGTGTGATACACGTCTCATAAGCTATTGATAGGAATAAAGTTTCTAAAGAAAATAAGAACATGTTTTGGTAAAAATACTGATAAGTGTGAAGCCATTACTTGCAATCAGCATTCAAGTCAAGGTTTTTAAGCCAGGTTTCAACTATTTATACTTGTAGACAGCACACTAGTCTCAGTCTCAGTCTCTGCAGGAATTGGCACTCTAGAACCCTGTACAGTCTTGTGCTAAGCCTAATATTTTGCCTTTATTAATAAAGAATAAAAACAGAAATAATTTTTTTTTAAAAACAACGTGTTATAATTTACTATTTTGTTAAAATTCTTGAATTTCTAACAAGAGAATAAGCCAAAAAACAAAACAAAAAAAAACGAAGACAAAACAGGTTCTCTCCCAAATCCCTGGATAGTTCAAAAGATTTCTGAATCTGAGGCAAAATTTCATCAGGAGAATTCATTGAAATATCTATTTTCTATAGTTTTGAGAAAGGTCATTAATATTCAAATGGTTCTTCAGACAATTGAACTCCTTGTTGTTTTTGTTGTAAACACGTTTTGGCCGATCCATTCTTCGGCCTTTTTCAGGTGTAAAATCCAAGTGTGATGGGGTAAACAGAAGTTTTGTCTTGTCGGATTTAGGTCTGTTAAGAAGCGGAAGCCACATCGGGTTGAAACAACTCACATCAAAATGTCGACTAAATGCATTAGTCAGACAAGATCCGAAAAAAACATTTGAATAAATAAAAACCACTTAAAACTTTACAAAAATGTAATATATACTTGATAGCAAACAAAGTAAAAAAGTTCCTTTTACATTTTTAAACATTAGCATTTTTACAATTAATGTTATATATTTAAAATTTATTTATAATACTCTTCGATAATTGAAAATATTCATTAATATTTTTTCAAGTTTTTTTTATGATTCTCCACTATAGTTTGATAATAATTGTTATGCATTCAAAATGCAAATTCCAAGAACGGAAATAGAAGCTGCCAAATTGCAAATAGTCTATTGTTACTCTTACCTGTGTTCAGAGGCAGGTATTGAGTATCCAGCCATTTCACAGCCATAATACTTGTGAGCCGTGACTAAACCAACAATGGTGTCAGTGCCTTTAAAATTAACAAGATGGGCAGTATCTCCAATTCCAGCTCCCTAGAAAAAATTAAATTCATGAGAATGCTGGCTTATCCAAAATTAGGCATCTACTCAAAACACTTTAATAACTCAGGTGGTATGTAAATTATGCATTATTTGTATGTGTCATTTACATAGCTTCTGTCGATTGGATATACAATTATCCATAATTTGATTTCATACTGTCGACATAAGAGAGCCGCACTATATTCGTGCCTAAAATCGGAACGTGTGAATGGAGAGGCCAACCAAGTGTAGGATAAAAGACTCCTGTCTATCATGTGATCTTCGTTAGTTCAGTGGTAGAACAGCACCGCGTATAGGTGGCTTCCAAGGTGGACGCGGGTTCGATCCCCGCACGAAGTTCGTTTCTTTATTCACATTTACGATTTGGGACGCTCGTTTAGTAGTCGCTCACACCGACTCCGGGCAAATATAGGCTCTCACTAATAAGTGTCATTATAATTATCATATTCTGTCGATTGGATATACAATTATCCATAATTTGATTTCATAGCTTTAAGTGTATATTTGTTGTGGTTTGTGCCTACTTTTCTTTTGAGATCAATTTCAAATATTGAAGAAGACATTTAGAAAAGAGGATAAAATTTGACTAAAGTCATGCAAATTCTACACACACACACACACACACACACACACAAACACTCATATGTACACCTCCCCACATGCATACATGTGATTTTAGTCAAACTCTTATACTGCAACATCTACAACAGGAGATTCCATTGTGTGTGTGAAATCTGTTCCACTTTTATAATGCTTTTTTCTTTCCTTTATGAATAATGATTATAAAAATATGATAATCATCATAATTGCAGTAATAGTAAACATATTTCCACAAGAAAACATTATATAAAAGAGTGGTTCATAAAATACATCTTATGGGTGTGCCCTCAGTGATGTTATGTTCGTGGGGTCATCGGGCCTCCCCACACCAGACCCCCTCACCCTGGCGTATATAATGTGATGTATAAAATAGGAATACATAATTTAATAAATTATTACTATTGGCAAACAGCACTAGTTACTGAAAAGGACACAATCAGCTATTGGTAATAAATAAAACTTGCTTATTTAACATTTTTCTATATCTAATTTTAGACATCTTCCATTAAATGTTATTTTGATTAAATATTTAGGATTTATAGACAACAATTCCAATTTTGTTCTTTTAGCATTAACCAAATTAATCCTTTCTAAGAATCTAAAGCAGCTGACCATCACAACAGAAAAATCTGGTTTTGTTCTCATGTAACCATCATTTCAAGAAAAATTCAAAATGGTACCCACTTCAACACAAGTAGCAGCTCGGAAACCAAAATCATGAAGCATGAATGGAAGAGCAGAATAGTCATCTGCAGTTTCTTTCAGGTAGTTTGCAATCAAGACCTTCTGGAAGTAAGAGTTAGTTGCCACAGTTGTTGGGTACCAGGTCTGCACAAGAAGAGTCTGAGAAAGAGAAAAAAAAGAAAGAATAGGTTTTTTAAAGAAATGGGTCCATTGCGAATCCTTTACTGTTTTCTAAAATTAATCCTAATGATGTTCAAAAAAGAAAAAAAAAAAAAGGGTAAAAGGTCTTACACAGTCCTTGTTAAATTGGCAATAACCTAATGACAAACTGTCAAGGTAAAGTACATAGACATACAAGCCAGGGAAAAACAGTGTAAGATTTCAGGTAAACCAGTATAATTCGGGCAAAACCGTGTAAACTTTTGGCAAATCAAGCCCTTTGTCTCCCTTAACCAAAGAGTTCCAATACGCTTATGGTAAAGTATAAGATTTAAAACCTTTATTTTCTACACTTATACTCAGAACTAAACCCTGAAATTATCTTTTGGGTATTTCAAGTGTTCACATTTCCATAGTTGTAAACATTAAAACTATGGAAAGGTGAACACTTCAAATACTAAATAAATCTTTTAACTTAAGTTTCTGTTTTAGAATTCACTGAAAGTGGACCGGATTTATATAATGGCAATGCTGAGATAAATGAACAAAGATAAATCCAAGGTTTTGCACAATTGACAAAAGAGCTACGTAATTGGAAAAAAAAAAGAAACCATCAACAGTTCTTCTCAATAATGTGGATATTTTTTTTACTTCATTGTAGTTGAACATGGCAGTGTGCTGGTATGTGCAAACAGTGAAAGAGCTAAATCACTATCAGCTAAGACAAAAAAAGATTTTGAACAAGAATCAAGCATTGTGTTATAACTGTTCAATGAAGTTGTTTTTTGTGTGATAAATTGATATAAGTATGAAAGCAAAACAGTAGAGAATAAGATAAACTATAGTTTATAATTTCTCAATTATTTTTTCTGAGATAAAGTTAAGTTTCCATTGAAGTATTCAATTTTTGTGTACATACACATGCACTATGCAATGTATGTACATATGTATCAAATTTGACAACAAATGTGTGTGTACATTTATATACATATGTAAATATTTGTGTTGTAGTGCATACACTGGCATACAAGCTGATCTTGTATAAAAGTTCATCTCACTGTTGGAGGATAATAGAATAACAAATGTATGGTAAGAAAGCCCCATACATTTGGTCATGTTGGGATCGCAATGAGGAGGTAAGTGGCCTGCCCTGTTAACAGTGATAATACTCAGTAGCTTCCGGTGCAGTGTGTAAACAAATGAGATTATCAAATGGGAAAATATCGAAAGGATTTTAAAATATTTCCCAGAGATCCATACATACTGGTATAGCAGGATATAAACTAGCCAGTACTAAGAACAGCCTTCTGTAAGTTAGTGAGTTTCATTTGAGTTTTTCATGACTAATTGTTTACTGATAAGAACCGAACAGTTTTCATGTCTGAAGTTAGCCATTCTCATGATTTCAATCCAACCCATATATAGGCCAATCTAATTTTTTGGCTAAAAATAGGGTCTTTAAAAAATACATGTCTGCATATATATATCACAGCGCAAGGCATACGGTCTCCAAAAACTGATGACAATATTACTATATAAGATTTTTAAAATATAAAAAATAAAAATAAATGAAGGAAACTCCAAAAGACTTGTTAGAATCAATAGAAAATTAAGAATCATCAAAAGTTATGATTATGTTATTTTGATGCTCATTCACAGAATTACCTCTAAATGGTTTGTCAGCCAATAGCATTTCGGATCTGTGTTTTCAACTGTGAACAAAACATTCTTCACTGGAACAATAGAGCCTTCAGGAGCTGCTTTTATTCGAATAGGAAGGTAGCCATTGTGTTTCTGGAAAATGACAAAAAATCTTTTCAATGAAAAGCAAAGAGAAGAAAATGACAGATGGATAAATAAATGAATTCTCACACACATACGTTCAGTTGTATATTTGTCAATTTTGGACTGAAATACATAACAACCAGAGTTTTCTTTTGTTGTCCAGTGAGCAATACAGAGGATTGTGTTTTATCCTTGGAGAGTAGTCAAGAAAATATCATTAGTGTTTTGCAGTATTAACTAATTAACAAATCAATCATATGACAAGGATAATGACAGAGTGGTGCTTCATAATTGAAGACTATTTAACAAAACAAGTTGTCAATCCAAAATGAAACAAAGTGTCTGTATTATTTAGAAAAATAAAACAATGAATAAGAGTTTTGTACAATTATCAGCATCTTTTGATGTTGCTTGCTTAATTGAAGCTATTCTTATTCTTCTCAGTACATGAGTCACACAACACACAGTAGTTAAAAGATTTTTTTTTAATGTTAACTACTTGATACATAGTAATGATTGTAAAAAGCACACACACATACACACACACACACAAAGCTATTATTAGGCTACCCAAAATTATATACATATTTTCTTAATTACAGGGAAAGCAACTTTAGGCAACTTCAGTCAAACAATGGATGTATCTTACACTGGACGTATCTTGTATCGACTGCCTTCTTTAAAACCAGAAAATATGGTTTAAATAAAAATCTTGGATGTCAACAAATTATAATACGGTAAACTCTTGTTGTAATGGCGCTTGTGTTGTATAAGTGGGGTGAATGTCCTGGACTTGGCGAGAAAGAAAAGGAAGACTCGAAAGCTGGTTGTAAAAATATGTGAACATATTTTTTATTTCTTAAGTTACATTTTTGTCGTCCGGAGAATGAAGAGTGGGAGAGAGATAAGGAGAACCGACAGTCTGTGTCCCCAACAGGGACAGTGGTCTCGTGCCTTCCGGCTCCACTGATATCTGTCTCTGCCTGGTTGCTGAGTTTTTTCTGTCTTCTGTTCGGGTCTGAGTTTTCTCTGTCTCTCCTGCTTCCTCTTCAGCTCTGAGCTTTATGGAGTTTCGAACGCCCACGCTGGTGTCGTTTCCGGTTTCCACATCCTGTTTTGGGACACCTATGCATATGCTATGGTGACCGGGTCACTGCCATTTCCGCACAGGTGTTTGGTCCCGAAATAACCTTTTTGTGGTAGTATATCATAACACTTGTTTTAACAGCATTATTTAATGGCACACGCTCTCTAACGACACGTTATATACTCACAAGACTATTGTCAGAGATTATACCTTTTCCCAAGCAAATTAAAAAGTAATTAATTTGCTTTGCTGTTTTTTTATTTGCATTCCGTATTTAATAACCCGAGGGTGCCGTAACGCGAGTCTGCCGAACTTTGCATTCACCTCATCTCATTCAACATAAAAAAATGGATTTGAAGATTTTATATGCTGTATCAAAAAGCAGAGAATTATATTGAGATACAACTTGAAATATGGAAGCATAGATATCTTGTGCATTTTAAAGTGTGACCAATGTACAGGTCACGGTTCTTCTAACAGTAGTAGTCTGGGGACCAGCAGGGTTATAGGCTAAAAAAGCCAATGTTAAGATATGTTTCATTAATATACTGTCCCCATAAGTAAATTGGATTCTTTTTTCTGAAGGTGTTAAAATATTTTCTGTATTTAGGCGGCACAATTCTAAGAGCAAGGAATGCTCCCTTTAACAAGATACTCATAATAAATAGAAATTAAGCAAAATATACATCCCAGGCACAAAGTTGTACAATAACAGTTGAAGTTCCTATATACTCAGAACCATTATCCTTTACAGCTGGATATATAAATCCTAAATGCATAGATTAAAATAAACCCCCAAAATCTCATATTGCTCTGTAAAATCTGATACTCAAGTTGCATCTCTAGAAGCAGGTTATTTGTTAATGATTATTCTGTTCAGTCTAAGGAATGAATATTTAAATCGTTTGGTGGTCAAAGCAACAGACTGAAACAAGAGAAAGTTGACAAATATACGTTTGATGGTTGATAACCAATGTCGGATTTGAAAATGAATAAGTAGAACAATTTAGCTAAAAATAATATCTATCAATCAGCAGGGGATGGGAATCTGTTTTTTTTACAATAGGCCAAAAATAAAATGTTAAATATAATGATTAGAGAGTTGACGGCAGTCAAGCACACTGATTTTCATAGAGAAAATGCATGCATCTAAAATGGTTTATATACAAAAAATACATAATCTAACAACAGGTTGATTTACTTCAATTAAGCATAGTCTGACACAAGACAATCTTTCGGAGTATCAATACAAGTATATTTTCTAATACACTACAAACCAGGGCTCGAGATTAACGTTGTCCTGGGGGACGGTAAAAATGTGTTTGGGACAAACAAATATCTTCCACGGGACACCTCCAGAATTGAAGTGATTTTCAAAAAAAGAGTTGTCCGGGGAAGATATCTATGATAATAACAAAGTAAAGAAACAACATTTTGATTTTGGGACCGTTTACATTTCCTTCAGGGCAGTTAAAATTGTTTTTTGGTGTGATTTACATTTCCCTAGGGATGGTTCTGGAACAGTAGTGAAAAAAGTTAGTCTGGAGCCCTGCTACAAACAGATGATCAAGTAATGATCAGGAGTTTATTTCTCATAGTAAGATCCAAAAATTAAATTGCCTTTTGCCAGATTTGTTTTGAAAATGTTATCCATGCATTGAATGTTACACAGGAGATACACAAATACATTCCCACATGAATGATACATGTTTTTCATGGAGGATTTTTAGAAAAGATGATACAAACCTCCAAAATGTAATTCCATCCTTCTTCATTAAAGATGTCCTGGCCAAAATGGAGTTTATAAATTGCTTTGGCTTCAGCGATTTTCTCTTTGGTCACCAATTGACCACACAACCATCGTTTGATTATGTACTGCAGGCCAAAGAAGACTGTCCGGTCAAACTTGCCACCTCGGCTCTCAAAATAGGAATAGACATGGGTGGTGCCAGGAGGAAATTGGAGATGTTGGCTGACCTGCGGATGAAAAATAAAACATTAATCAAATAGAGATGTGTTATGATTTGTGTATCCGGACACCTGGGTGGAAATGTGGGTGTACCCGGTCACCTCAGGAAATAGGTGTATTGTCTAAATATTGTCAGTGTTCAAAACAGGAAATGGGAACCGGTGATTGACATCGTGTGACACCACGTAGGCATTGGGGAGACCTATAAAGCAGAAGACTGCCATCCCTGGAGGCGGACAGAAATCTCGACACTCAAAGAAGACGCAGACATCAGAGGAGCCGTTAAGGCCCGAGACCGCTGTCCCTGTTGGGGACAGACTGGCGGTTCTCCTTATTATCTCTCTCTCCCACTCTTCACTCTCCGGCCGACAAAGATGTATGTTGTGTAATAAAAAATATGTCCAGATATTTTTACAAGCAAGTTTTCGAGTTTCCTTTCTATCCAAGTCCAGGGCACCCCACTATACAACAGATGCACAGAATTTTCTTCAAATGAATCTGAAGAATTTTAATTTAACAACTTTATCATATAAGAATGAAAATTGTGTAGCGGGAAAGTGAATATATTTGCTGAGGAGAGAAATTATTTATCTACTCCATGAGGATAAATGATTATATATAAATTTCCTAGCTACAATTAAAGTTATGGCCTGATGTTAGGTCAGGATGAACAATATGCCTATTCGAGAATCAGCAACATCTCCGACAAAGATGTCAAAAGTCCAGCCGTTCTCGTGATAGTGTAAAAGCATTTGCTTAAATCACGAAATGCTGTTCTGGTTGGTTAGAAAATCCTGGAGTGTTGATAGCTTGAGGATTTATATCTGATCTTATCTTTGTAGTTTTAGGCAGGAATCCTGTGGAGCCTATTTTGGGGATATTTTCCTAAAGTGTACTCGAAAATGGTTCAACTGAGAGATCTATGGAAGGTCATAATATGTTGTGAATGTTCGGATGTGAGAAACCGACAATTGTATTATGTGTCTTATCTACTTACAGTACACTCCCCACACTTATCTACTTACAGTACACTCCCTACTTCCTACAAAACCATTAACTATTGTCACAGCCATTAATGATTCTACTGGGATGGAAAAACTATGGCATTCAAAAACAGTACTTAAAACTCAAACTAATATTTAGCCACCAAGAACGTTTTTAAAAAACAGGACATTGAAAAATGTGAGAGTTATAGTAACAGATTTTAGCAGAGAAAAACAGCAAGACAAAAGGAATATTGTCTTTCATAAAGATGTTGAAAATAAAAGAGAATGTTGTTTGTTCATCAGGTACATATAAGGGTGATGCAAAAGTGACCAGCACTTTTTGACAAAATATTTTATTCCTATCAATTCATAGCATCATTACTCAGTCATTGAAGTATTTTCCCTGCCTTTCAATAACCTTATGCTACCTTTCAGCTAAATTGTGTATTCCATCATAAAAGAATTATTATAGTTTTGATTCAATGAAATCTTTAAGTGTGGTGACGAAGTGGAAATGGACTCGCCCAAGGAAATGACCTGCTTGAGGTACGACAGACAAAAGCCGAGTGAAATGGGTCACCGACATATATAGACAAAGTAGAGATTCAGTGACCCGTATGTTGAGCGTTAGCAACCCGGAGGTGGTAAGTTTCTGGTGACGGCGAGGGCTCGAGTAGTTTGTGATTGGCTTGCCACCTGAAGCCACGTTGGATTTGTGTTTGGGACTTATACTGTGGATTGCGTTGTAGCGGCTTGTGATAGCTTACTGGTGATAAGTGAGGAAGTGTCCATTGAAGGAATCATTCCAGTGCTGCAACATTGACGTGCTGTTGGACTCATTGCATCTAAACTGTCAGTGTTTTTCCCCTCTCCATTTCTACTACATTAAGGAATATATATATGTTAATATTATAAGAAAATAAAAGAATTTCACAATTACCCAAGTTATTTATTGAGATTCTATTGTGTTGAAGATTTAGTTAAATACATATAACAGTGAAAAAGAACAGTATCAGAAACTATGCATGAAACTATTAAGTTGTCTAAAGAACAAGTGTTTGGTGCTAGATGGCATTAGGAATGTTTAGTTTTAAGTAACTTCTCAAAACAATTGCTTTTTGTTGTATTATGACAGCTATCATATCAGCATGCATTTCAACAATTTACCTTCTATAATGTAGGAGATAGCCGACAAACTCAAAATATCTAAATCAAGCGGTGAAAATCATTTGCACCATCATATGTTAGTCACTTTGATGTGTGGCTTTTACATAAGTTAAGCATAAGCAAAAAAAAAACAACTACTGGACTGTATTTCCTTATGTGATTTGTTACTTAAACATTCTGTTTTTGAAACAAATTGTGACAGGTGATGAAAAGTGGATACTTTACAACAACATGAAATGCAAGAGATTGTGAGGCAAACAAGATGAACCACCACTAACCATACCAAAGGCAGGTCTTCATCTAAAGAAGGTGATGCTATGTATATATGGTAGGATTGGAAAGGAGACCTCTACTATGAGCTCCATCTCAATTGCCTGTATCAGAATGTGACCAAGAACTGTGTATATCATTCATGCAGTTGTCGCAGGCAACACCAACTACTCCCTAAATGTAACGCTTAAAGAACATGAAAAAGCCATAATCCATGGAGAGACTATAAAATCAGGCATGGCTGATCATGTGTAGAGCGAAAAGAGGTGTCATAATAGAGAACAACAATGGAAAATAAGACATGAAAGAATCAATGCATATTACTAGGCTCTAATAACCTCTTCAGCATAGAAATGAACACTATATATGGAGGAAGCCTTTGATTCGGAAAGAACATTAGGTTTAAAGGCTTCGAAATTCCATGACCTGATGGTCCTATGCCTAGTGGATAAAAGTGCTGTTTAATTGCATCCAGGTACGTGGTGGTCAGGAGTTCAATTCCCCCCCCCGTAAAAATCGCCACTGGCCAAGACACTACATATTTTTAAGAACACAATAGCCATGTCTATTGAACTTAACAAATATATTTAATATCTTTGTACTTGAACAAATAAACATCTTCAATAAAAACCAAAAGCTAAAAATTAGTAAGTGCTGGCAAAAAGAATAATAACTAATATAAAAGTGATAAATATTATGAGAGAAAAGTGAAAAATAATTTATTAAATAAATATGAATGGAGGAGGAAAGGAGTAATGCTATATGAAAATTATTTGGGGAAAAAAATGCCCATTCAAGAAATAAGAGCAGAAGTAGTAGTACTAATTCTGCGCATGTATGTGATCATACACAAGATCTGTTAGGGGGATAGTTGCAGTTGAAATGTTGGAAATGTGCAGTAATCTCTTATTCAAATGGTTGATAAAATAAAAACAGCTTTTTAAAAAAACAAAATTTTTTAAAACTAACAATCTTAATAAAAATAACGACTTAAATTAATCTAAAATAAAAACCCTTATTTTCAAGGTATGTTTGGAGGCTTGAAATATTATCTCTGAAATACTGAACACGTGTTTATTTATTTTCTTCTTCTTGCTGTGAAAAATGAGTATGTTTTTATATCGGTGCTATCATCAGTTGACAATACACAGCTGTAGAGTTCCAAGTAATGATGACGCGCAATAGCCTAAAGCTTTTGTTTTTCCTGTTAATTTGATTATTTTCTTCGAAAAACTACCAGTCATAGAAAACTAGGACAGAAAATGATTCAGACTACCAGGAAAACACAAACAGTTTCACTTTTAGTTTAAAAAAGGAAATAAGAGAAAGTGAAAGGTTTGAAATCCAAGCGGGTCATTTGGTTTTCTCGGGCAAGTTTTTCACACCCCACCTACCCCAGGTCCATCGTAAAAAAATTCACTGTTTAATCAACAAGAATTAAATTAAAACAATCAAGCAGTGTTGCCGATTCAGCGCGTTTATTGTTTTGGCCATGCAAAAAGCGCGTTTACGCCTAAAACATTTTGGCTGTCTTTCGCCATTTTTAGCGTCTTTTTGGTGTTTTTTGGCAATTTCCGGCTACTTTTTTGAGTTGGCCACACTGAAATAAAGTAAACGCACAACTAAAATGAGAAGCAAAAAAATCTTTTTTAAGGGGGTGACTGAGGTAGACCCACGTACTTCGCTGACAAAATTTACCAGAAATAGGCACCTTACGAAAAAAAAAAAACCGTCAAAATCGTCCAAAATTTAATTTTATCGGTGGCATCAATAAGATGAAAGATTGGGGGAAAATCTTGGATAAAATATTTGTGTACACCTTATAGAACCGGAGATATTTTGAAAACAAATAGTGCAAAAAAAGCTGTAGCAGTTTAAACAACAGATTACATAAAATGGTTTGCATTGGAAAATTTCCCAAAGCTTTCACGAGCAAAACACAGATTTTAAAATTTTACGAAAAATCGAATATTCATTGGATTTTTATAAAATTTTCAGGTACTTGTGTAATAAAGAACGAACTATTTTTTAAAGAAGTTTCCATTCGAAATTTCGAGAAAAAAACATTCATTTGATGATTTTTATTTTATTTAAAATAGCTGTACTATAATATGTTTGCACATATATAAAGATAGGTCAATGAGAAAATAAATTCTGTACATTTTTTAAAAAGCTAGGGGAAGCAGTATTTAGGAAATTAAAAATAAAGTAAAACATTGCTCTTCTTGGCAAGAATTTATCTTCATATATTTTATGGATAATTTCCGTGTAAAAAAAATATATATACTAACATTAAATATTTTTTTTATAGAGAATTCTTTTATTTTTTAAATCTTTCTTATTCTTTCACTTACTACTGTACTAGATTAAAATGTATGTCATTTTAACGAACAAAAGGTAACTTATCAAATAAAATAATTTGTTTTTAAAATTATTGTTTAAGGTAATTTTTCATATATTTTTTTGTTATTTTTAATTAGACAGTATTTTTTTTAATGGATGGCCGTAAAAGTAAAAAAGTCTTGCCAATCAAGTGACTTCCGGTCATTAAAGAAACAGACTGGACACCATTTTTTTCCATCTTTCAAAAACCCTTAAAGCCCTCCATACATGTCGTCTGCTATTGTTGACACGGCCTGTCAATCACTGATCGATATCCGATCACCGATTATACCAACCCCTAATGTTGAAAAAAGTTATATTTCATTGTTTTTTTAAGCAGTGACGATTTTTACCACATTTCAGTTGAGTAATAATGAAACTAACTTTTGCAAATTAAAGTATATCAATTGTTAATTGTGAGTGTAAATTATTTTTAGTAAATTCTTTGATTACAGAATCTCAATTCTTTTAAATGTTAAGACCTGTCAACAAAATGGTGTCAAAATGATTGATTTATCGATTAAAAAGTAAACATTATTATTATTCTTTTTACAATAATTGTAAGAAGAGGGATTGTCCCGTAAAACACATTTTTCTAAAACAGAGTGTCGACTGTCGACGATTTAAAAAATGCCGTGGGTATTTACGAAGAAAAAGACGCGTAAACGCTGCCGGACACAAATTAAGGGACCAATTTAGCATAAACTTACATTGTAAATTGATCACCCCCCACTAAAAACTTGGGGGGGGGGTCAAAAAGCAAACATATAATTAAAAAAAATATACATCCGGTCAAAATGTGGACCTTCAAAAAGCAAACATAGTAAAAAAAATATTCATCCGGTCAGAATTTGGACCGGTCAAAAATTAAGCCCAAGGTGTGTGTGGAGGGGGGCTGCGTACACACACACACACAATAAGGACAAACGAGAACAAATGAATAAAACGATTCAAACTTGCAGTTCTGTTACCACGTATTTTGCATTTGATTAATATCTTTTATTTTGGTAGAAAACTTTTCTTCTTAAAATCCAAATCTTTATAGTTGAGTCTACTTGCGTTATATTTGTAAACAATGACATTGTCATTGTTTTATGAACATTTTTAGTTGTTTCGTAATCATCTGTATTATTATTCGTGTTGTTTAATAACATCAATTGTAATTCTTTACTTGTGTTTGTAATGCACTCACAAAAAAATTTGAATGCTAAACTTAGAACTACCTGAGCGTCAAGCATTTGTTGTTATTTCTTTTTACATGCCAATTTTAATTCTGAAACTATGGCGAAAATTCAGGGCCGAGTTTTATATTTAGTTTACATTGTAAATAGAAATTTACGAGCGGGTCGTAAAAAAACAAAAAACAAGTGACGTAACTTCAGACTGTTTAAAACGCGCTTGATAAAATAAACAGGAAACCTGATCTGATAATTAGTCGATTTTGAATTTTGTTGGACTAATCTGATGGTGTGGAAAGTTAAGTCTATTAAAACGAAAATTCTGCTAATTATGAGGACGTCAAATCGACTTTTCACAGAAATAAAAGCAACAGCTCCGGTTCTAAATAAACAAAACAACTGTAAAAATAATAGTCAAGATATTCGAAAAAATAGGGGCGAAAAGAGCGGAATTCTTTTTATTCAGAAGTGGAAAATAACAATAATTAAAGCTTTTTAGTTTTAGAAAAAAAATGTATTCTTATAAAGAACACATTTTTTTTCCTTCTCTTTTTAATGGGATTATCGCGGATGAATAACGAGAGCGGAAATCCCAGTTCACTCACGCATCAAGTATTTCCCTAAAAATTCAATGTTTTTTTAAAAAAGAAATCTATTTTTCGTGAAACTGACATATTGCCACTTGACCGTTTAATTTTTCTAGAAAAATCGAATGTGTGTTTATTGTTTACCTTGGTTACGTCAGATTTATAAATACAAATGGTCAGGAATGTATCATTTTTAAGGTTATAATTTACCGCGTGAGTAAACTAGGGGGGGATCGTCCCGTAAACTAAACAAGTAGTCTGTTAAACAGTTGTCTATCAGCGACTACCTTTTTTAAATTCTTTTTAAAGTATATCAAACTAACTATGAATGGTCATCAAGTGTCAAAAGTTATTTCTTGAAATACAAAATAAATTTCATTTCAATTCTCACAACACGAAAACAATAATTAATTGCTTTCGTCAGAATTTTGTGTGATTTACTAGAAAATGACAACGACCAAAAATAAAACATGTCTAAGAAAACGAAACAGGATTCGCTTGACAGCACAAATAAAGGAAGAAGAAACACATTATCCACACAATCGCTTAAAAATGTAGGATTTAATCCATTTTAATAAATAAAAAAAAACAGAGATAGTGACAATAAAAGAAAATATTGGAATTAACCACATATGACAATAAACACTAATAATTTTTAAAGGACTTTTTAGTTGTGTTTTTTTTAAATATGTTCTTTTATTTACATCATTTACAATATTTTCAAAAAGAGATATATGTATGTTACATATCTCTTTTTATTGTATTTGTATGTATTACACCGTAGCTATTTTTTAAAAAAATCATGTTTAGTGTACAAACAAGAACAAACAAAAAAAATGCAAATATCTGTTTGTCTGAAAAGAATAGACACAAACAGCTTTCAATTTTTGGGGTTAGTTAAATTCGTCTGTTATTTTTTGCTTTCTTTAAACTCAGAAAAATAGACAACTTTAATGTTGTCAACAATCGATTGTCACAGAAAACTAGGACAGAAAATGATTCAGACTCTGGGACTACCAGGAAAACACAAACAGTTTCACTTTTAGTTTAAAAAGGGGGAAAAGTGAAAGGTTTGAAATCCAAGCGGGTCATTTGGTTTTCTCGGGCAAGTTTTCCACACCCCACCTACCAGGCAAGAAGGTCCATCGTAAACAAATTCACTATTTAATCAACAAGAATTAAATTCAAAAATAGTAACAACTGCGTACCAGTACCACTAAAAAGTGAAAAGCGACACAAATTATTTTAGTAGGGGGTGATCAATGAATAAATTACTTCTCCCTTTTGTTGGGTTATATCACTAAAAAAAAAAGTCCGAATTTTCGAAAAAGAAGCGTAAACGCTGCCAGACATAAATTAAGCGACCAATATAGCATAAACTTACATTGTAAATTGAACACCCCACTAAAAACAGGGAGGGGGTCAAAAAGCGAATATATTTTTTTTAAAAATAAAATAAAATACGCATCCGGTATCTTTGAACTCAGAAAAATAGACAACTTTAAATGTTGTCAACAATTCTACCTAAAACGAACTTGCAATATGAGGCAGTGTAAAAAAACAAGAGACCAGCGTGTCTAAGCCAAGCATAACGGTTACCTGGTTGTTAGGGAACACGTGAAATTGACAATGAAAATAATACCTAACAAACACGACGACTATTGCGTATTGTGAATGCAATCAACCAAGCGGAACATTTGTCAACGTAGGAGGTTTTTAGTAACTGGACATTCCAGTAAATTACTTTCCGGGTTCCCAAGGAGGCTTGACTTATCTTTCAAAGTTCAACAAGGTGATTCCCTATTATGTAAACCACCACCAATTACTATTCGCCCCTTAAGGACAACAAGGTATTTATTTAATTATTTGTACTCTAAGTTACTAAATAATTTATTTTCTGTTCAATACTAAAACTGCAGCTCAGTACTTTTCATACTTGCTTTAGTTTTTGATCTAGAGATAACTTAATATGGAAAATATAGATATTAAATAAAGCACATTCGAAGTTACTAAGAAAAGGGATAAGAAAGGGCAAACACAATTCGTTCAAAAATAAATAAAATATGTAGAATAAACAAACCGGGAAATGTGAGCCTAATTCAGAGAAAAGCTGACAAGAAATCTAAATCATCTCGAATAAAGAAAAAAGTGGTCAAGTGCGTAAAAAAAGTAAAAGAAATATTTGTTTTGCCTAATGAATTTTCGCATTAAAAAAAAAAATCATAAATGTTACATCAGTTTTTTTTCAAATCTGAAAGTAAAAATACTGGGAAAAATATAACTGGTGTTTTGGTTACACATTCAATTTACAAATAAAAAAAAGACATCCGTGTGTAGGGGAAATGGACTTTTCTTTTCAAATTAAAATACGAGCGAAAATGAAAAGAAATGATTTAAAGAAAGAAAAACGTGAGTGACAGAAATAGAGAAAGGTGACTTAGACGAGAAGAAAGATAAGCGACCAACTTGTACGTGAGATCTTTGATGGCAGGTGTGTGTGTGACGACGACGACGACCTCTCATTTAGAGTGGAAATAAAATTGAAAAATGTCCAGATAATTAACTATATATAATTTTCTTCTTACCTTGTATGAATCTGTGACCAATATGATGTTGTCTACGATGCCAGGTGAAATAGAAACGTTATTAGACATGATTAGAAAAAATAAACAAGTGTTATTGGGTCGGATATGCGTATGTACACATTCGTTTTGAACAACTGCAACAGCAAAACTGATCAGGCTTTCCAGAAAAAGTGTAGGGCGTGGCTTGACACGATGTCCAGTAGCAGATTGCAACCAATCAGTGGCCTTCACAGAGAAGATTCGCACTTCGCGGTTCATATAGATTCTCTTTCACTTTAGTCAAGATAGAGAAATTCTTATTAAGTCATTCAATAAAGATATCTTATAAGGTAAATATTGGCTTAAAAGTTACATTTTATTTCGTCATTTACTATGTATGTATGTAACTGTCACGAAACACGTGTAGTGTAGATACCACATGGACAGTCATAACTCAGTTTCAGTGTTGCCATCTCAAAAAATATTTTCGCGCTAGTTTGACTGCCAAAAGGCGCTAAAAAAGCGCTAAATGTTTTTTTAATAGTCAGAAATGGCTGAATAACAACAAAAAGACGCTAAAAATGGTCGAAAATAGCCAGAAAACGGCCAAAATGTTTTAGGCGCAAACGCGCTAAATTCAGCGCCTTTTGCACTGCCAAAACAAGAAACGCGCTGAATATAGTGCGAAACGTGCTAAATTGGCAACACTTTACTATGAAAACACGAGAAATAACAACAGAATCACTTCACCATGCCTCGCCCTTCATAAGAGCACTTGAATTGTCAGATCTCAAAAGGTTGTGGCGCCGCAATAATTCGCTTAATGGAATATGACTCCATTTGTTTTAAACGAAATCCTACAAGTATATTTTATAGTATTAGTATTTAATGTAAATTATGAATGAATAAACCAGCAGCAGCAGGTATATGCAAAGCAGACAGTGACATGTTTTCATCAGCCTCATCAGTCGTTAGCCACATTAGCAGTAAACCACAACACAGGAAAGGTTAGGTAAAAAGAGTGTTCAATTTAGAATATGTCAATTCCAATAGACATGTTGAATGACAGAGAAAAGGCTTGGGTATGAACATTATAACTAAGATTTAATAACATTTAACAGACACAAAAGGAAGCAGAGTGGGTTTTTGTATGTGCATAGGTTTTTGTGGAAAAATACTGCAGTGAAACGAAAAGGTTCATTGAACACGTTGTTAAGTAATACAAGTTGAGAGTAATAGAAAAAGTTCAAATTTTGAAAGTGTTCATTTTAAGAATCCTGTACAGGAAAAGTTTTTAGTCAAAGTTTGTGTGTGTGTGTGTGTGTGTGTGTGATGTACAAAGAAAAGGTGGACGTATTTGTTCCTTGTGTGTGTGAGTGGCAAAGAAAATATGTTTGTTGTGAACCAACGGTCTGCTCTCTAGCAGGATAGATACGTTGACTCATTAACATAACTTGGTGACTGTTATTTATAGAAAAATAAAGTAAAAAAAGCAGCTCCCAACTAAAGATGTCTGAAGATGTTTAGTTGGATCTCTGATTGGTTTATAAATCAGATGTATGATCATGTGACCAGTTTTTAATTTTTTTTACACTAGTGAGTTTTGGCAGAATCTTTTTTTATCCATTTTGGTAATATAAAAAAAAGCTTGATCCACTAATTTTTCACGATTTATTACTTGAGCGACATTGGGCACTTTGGTTGCCACAAGGCTCATGTTGTTTCAATCTGAAGGCGGAATGAAGCCAGATCGTATTGCATCAAAATTGGGAATTCCACTTTCAACTATGAACTGCATGATTGTACAATTCACTAAAGAAGGAAAGGAAATATCATTTTGTTTCAGTCAACTTGGTCCGTCAGAAAGGTATTTTTGTGTGATGAGACAGAAAACTGAGGAAAAAAACCTATTGCAATATGGCAGTTTGTGTTGAAATCAATCAAGAATGGCAGTATGGTATTTTCATCTCATGGCAGAGGAGCCAAAAGAAAGCCACTTCTTAAACCAGTCAATATTTAACAGAGAAAGCAGTCGGCAACTGAGGTGATTAACACACTAAAGCGTTTTGATACATTGTTATTTTTTTCAGATAAGTCTACATTTGCTCCATTTTTGAACAGCAGACATGCAAGGGAGATTGCAGAACCAAGAATTTTGTTTCAACTGTTTCGCTATCATGGTGGATTTTTGGTTACGATCTGGGGAGGAATTTGGAGTACAGGTCTTAAAACTTCTAGAGGGAATATTAATTCAGAAAAATACATATTCATTATGTAAAATGGATTTCTTCAAATATTCACTGATGTCTATTTTTGAGTATTGTACAATCACATAGTCGACAGTGAAAATGGAATTCTCGGTTTCAATGCTGTTTGATTCAGATTGACAAACATTGTGCCCCCCCCCTTTCAAAATCTGATGATTCCCATGGTCCTAGGGTGAAGAGATTGTGTTTCACTTGTATTTTTATAGTAAATTGAATAATTGTCAATAAGTATATATTTATTTTCTATAGTTTTGAGAAGGGTCATTAATATTCAAATGGTTCTTCAGATAATTGAACTCCTTGTTGTTTGTGTTGTAAACACGACGTTAGGGCCAATTCATTCTTCGGCCTTCTTCTGGTGTAAAATCCGAGTGTGATGGGTTAAACAGAAGTTATGTTTAAAGGGGGGTAGCCCTTATAGTGCAGGGCCTGGGTGTTTCTGCACTATAAGGGTTACCTCCCTTTAAACATAACTTATGTTTACCCCATCACACTCAGATTTTACACCTGAAGAAGGCCAAAGAATGTATCAGCCGAAACACTGTGTTTACAACACAAACAACAAGGAGTTCCATCGTCTGAAGAACCATTTGAGTATATACTTATAAAATGTAAAATCTGAGCAAAATATTTACTTATGTAATGTCTGTGTGCATATAGATATTAAAAAAAAATCAAAGGTAAGTTTTTGTTGATTCTGTTTGAGAAAATATGATGAATCAGTCTCACCCATCCTGTGCTTCTGTCCTTTCTAAATGATTACTACTTGAAAGTTCTCTCTTTCTCTACCATAATCAGAGAATATTAGCTTTTGTAGTAGAAGCAGAAGGTAATTTGCAACTTCAAGTGTCAGAATGCTATGACATCAGTTACTATGATTGTTGTCCGAGAATAAAATAGTTGATATTACACTTTTTTTCATTGCTTTGTTTTTGATAGATTGTATTTATTATTTGCTGAAGGGTGAGAATGGGTTGTATCAGAGTAGATTCGCTTGAGTCTCTTTTCATAAAGGAAATAAATCCAAAAACATATTTACCAAAATTGTTGATCCAAGTTTTCTTGAAAGTCAGCTTAATTTTGTTAATTCTATAAGATTTCAATACTTATTCATTTCATTGTTAATTCTATAAGATTTCAATCTTATTCGTTTCATTGTTAATTCTATAAGATTTCAATACTTATTCATTTCATTGTTAATTCTATAAGATTTCAATGCGATGAAATCTTATAGAATTAACAATGAAATGAATAAGTATTGAAATCTTGTCACATCTACCACTCACCTCTTACTATAAGAAGACAACCTATTCTTCAATCTTTGTTCAGTCAGATTTGTCGCTTTGACAAATCTATGACAGTTCCACAGACGCGCCCCTCACCTCTGATTATGTACATACGCACACACTTACTAAAGTAGTAAACCAAACTTTTTATCAACAATGCATTCCTTCCTTCTTCTTAGTTAAGAACTACTTTTTGTTATTATCTTCTGTAATAAATATAATTATTATCACTGCAGATTATTTGTATTTCTTTATTCACATTGCATTTGTTAAATGTGCAAACTGCATCCTTGCACATGCAGTTATTTCATTTCCTTTTACTACTGCAGAAACATGCAGAGAAAGAAAGATCTCTCTTATGTGCATTGATAACATTACCCTCTTTCTGTCTCTAGTCTCATCAGCACCTTAAGGCTGCTATAGGCACTACTATTGCTACTACTACAGCTTCACTGATAGAGATTACTACGCTACGCCCTTATCATTGTTATTGTTTTTACCGTAACTTTTAATGGAGTCAGATATATTTTAATAATGGGAGTTATTTTAATATTAGTAATAATCTTCTCAACTATTAGCTTCCATAACAGTTCTGTTTCTATTTGTAAATAATAATAATATATAGTTTAATAATAATATAATAATAATACTAAAGAGTTCCGCCAGATGTCCCCACTCCACGTGGTATGTGTTTTGGCCCAACTTTTAAAAGAAAGTCAACCTTGTGGTTACTGGTTGTGATTACTGTGCTGCGGTTAAGGAGGGATTTTGGGCAGAAATGTGCACTTTGGATTAAAAGCATAAAACTTGGTACATACATGTAGTTGCCCCATCTGATTATCTTTTAGATATAAATCCAGGCCAGCAGTGCCACCTGGTAGCTGTTTGAAGGTTTTTCAAAATGGCCGCCCAGTTCATATAAACACCCTTATCTTTTGAGCTACACATCATATAAGCATGATTTTGGGAACTAAATATATGAATTTAAAGTCAGCAATGTCATTAATTAATGGAAAAGTAGATTAAATATTTATTTAAAGTTTAATTCGGCATTTCGTCCCGACCAAAGGACTCATCAGGCTAATTTTTTGAACTCTAACATTAAAATTAGAGGTCTAATGGCTATAGCTATGTCTTCTTGGCTTTTTTCATTTCAGTTATTAAATAATTACAACAGAATGTAAATCATTAACAATAATGTAAGAAGCGAACAATAAAACAATATCATAAGCAAATAATGAACCATTTTTCAAAGCAATAAAAGAAACAAAATAATAAGCAAAAATTGAAACATTGTAATAAAGAAATAATAAAACATAATTAAATCATAAGTCATATCCATTAAAACTAACATAAGTTGCAACTATTATATTGTAGTTCATAATACCAGAACTTCACATTAGCAGAGACCTGTGCACTGGAGACTGGCCTCGTAACACTTGCAATGTATCAGAATGTATCAATGTATCAGCCTGCATCTTGAAGCACACATGTCCTCCTTGGTAGACTGCTCTAAGCTCTGGATTTTCTTGCAAACTGATTCAGCCTTGCCTCATTTACTTTGGTCAATCCACATGTTCTGTCATACATAAGAGCAACATATTTCTCCAGTAGATATGTAGTCAGGGATACTTGAAGAGGCATCTGCCAGTTGCAGGTATGCATCAGTGACATCAGGAAACACAGCCCATGTCTCCCATGCTCGGTGTTTGCTTATCCCTGCAAAGAAGGACTGATGCAATGTATCTGTGATGTTTCTCTGAACCAAACGAACTAAGAACCGAAAGGTCTATTATTAATAACAATTGAAAGTGAAAATGTAAGGTTTTATTTAATGTAAAATTGCTCAAAATTTATATCTTTTGTTTTTAAGTAAAATAAAACGTCGATTGAATGTTAATAAAAATCAATGGTAAATTAGGTTTTGTTTTTAATTAAATCGTAGGAAATTCTTGAACGTTCAGTTTACTTTTCTTTTTACTCCAAACAAACTGAAATGAGAGCAAATTTAAATAAAAACCGCAGTTTAATTTCTTTCAACTTTGTTTTATTTACAGCACAAAAATATTTTTTTCAATAAAGTTAAATTTACAGTTTTAAGGCTTTTTAAAGTTTGAACTTTGGATGATGATGAATCAATCAACATTTTGTTTTCCTAACGCCAAAACACCAATTGTCAAATGGGCTTATGTCAAAATAGCTCTGATGCCTAAATTCCCACATCAAATAGTACCAAACTCTATAAGCGAGGTGTCTGTCCGTGTGCATGTGTGTCTGTTTGTGTGTCACTATATAGATACCATCTAAACATGGGTGCAGCCCAACCAAATTTGACATGGACTCAAGCACACATTGAAAAGTTTTTAGAGTTTTAGAGGGGGGATCTATTTACAATGTAACTATAACACTAAAGTGGAGCCTTACTTTCTATTCAATATACATATCTTATTTTATGTTTATATATTATTCTTTAAGGGGTCAAAAGTGAAGGGAGGTTTTTCCCTCCCTTTCAGGGATAAAGACACCCCCAAATTGGCAGATTCAAACTGTGAAGGTTGTGAACCACTGCTTTATGGGGTCAATAGTAAAAGGAGACTCCCCCAACCCCCCTTAAGGGGTCAAAAATGAGAAAAGGAGAAAAAGGGAAGGTAAACGTTTTCACCTTTAAGGGGTCAAAAGTGAAGGGAAACTTTTTCCAAGTCTGAAAGCTTTAGTCCCCCCCCCCCCACTCCTTAAATATTTTACTTGGTGTAGACGGGTACTTCAGCTAGTTTGTAATATTTGGATTTAGGTTTTTGCTTTTCCCAGGGCTTTCCAACTTAGTTCATCTGTCTGTGGTTTGAATGTCTCCAAGGCAATTTCTTTGATTGTAGCTATTTTGTTCAATAAGTCATTTGATGCTGGTTTCAAAGTTGAGACCTTTATTATTTATTCCATAGAAAGGCAGAATTGATAGACAACTGCTCCGATGGGTTGAAGTTAAACCTGTTTTTCTTTTCTAATAGTATAGTAATATAGATTTTTCATCTAGTGTATTCTAATTAAACAAATTATATTGGCACAACCTCTTCCTTACTCTAATAATCTGTATGTCACACAGAAGAGGTATTCTTTTTTTTCTTAAAGGATATTTGTAGTTGTTGCCTCAACTATCAGATTTTAGCCTTTCTTTTGTTTATATTTGTATTGGTACTCAAGTTAGATGGAATTTGATTTTTGATTGAGCTTCTGTAAATAAATGTGTTTGAACACCTGGTCTAGTTTATGAGAAAGTTTCTACTTTCATCTTGAGGACAAATATGTCATTTTATAGATATAGATGATTGATATTGTCATTCAGTGAAATGAACTACCTGCAAGTTTATAGTTTGATTTAGTGACAAACTATAAGCGAATAGGAGTTAGACAAGGTCTTACAACTGTCTTCAAAATGGACTTTGAGGCTGGCTCTACACCCACAGAAAGAGGGACCCCCATTCTCTTAGTTTGGGTGTTGCACTAAAGTAGAACCGTGCCGTATAAGGCTAAGCTTAGTAAATCACTGCATGCACATCTTCAGTTATTAAATCCAGTCCCAAGTCTTGGAAAAGAAGAGAGTTACTAAAAGAATTTCTCAGCAACTGCTGTATCTATGAAAAAAAAGGGTGCTTATATAAGGAAATGGCCACAATTTGGAAATAGATATCATTCGCAGTGTGTCTTGAACTTTTGACCACCTATCCTAGGTAGGAAATGGGACTCAAAACAAAATCTTTTAACAGAAAACCTTATTTGTTTTTATGCACTTCATTTCTCCTCTTCATATCTTAATTTTCTTGTTATTGTATTCACCTAGTATTTTCTCCTTGATTAGGAAAACTGGCTGTTATTTGTGTGTGCGTGTATATATATATATATTTGCCTGCATGTATGCACACTTGAAATGAAGATCCTTATAGTAAAGCTCCAATCCATTTTTTTTTCTCGATTTAATTAACGACTAATTTTATATCGGATTTATCATATGTAACTATAATGTTTATATATATGTATGTTAAATCAATAAATAATGTATATGTTAAATCAATAAACATGCCGAAGCAAGCACCCGGCAGCCCCCATTCCATTTCCGGTCCCAGAAAACTCGGGCTGAAAGTGGGAATGGGGAAGGCTCAGTTCTTACCAGGCGAACAGCCCTGGCACACATGTTATCTTGTTTCGTCTGTTACAAATCAAATGCATTTTAATCTCCCACAGCTAGAACAGAAAGAACAACAAAGCGAACAAAGGCACTAAACACAACAAGAACGTTACAGCCCCCCTCTCTTACAAGCTCGACCTTCCCATGTTGCAAATTTTCCTTTTGAACAGCGTCTGTCTTAACCAAAATGGCAGTGGGGGTTCACACAGTAAAAAAAGAAAAGATGAAGTGACAGAATTCGACTTATAAGTGGAGAACAGCTTTACACGGCTATCGACATGGTTTTTAATTCATAGAAATACAATTTCCTTTTTATTTTTCCTTGATCTCTGGTTGGTGTAACTAAGAGAGAATGTTGCTTATTCTTTGTAATCTGGAGGGTTGGTTTTTATCTTTTATATCTCCAATGCCTTAGAGAGAGATGCGGTCGAGAGATTCCCTTGTTTGAACACTGCTCCATCCAGCCGCAAGGACAAATCTAATAACTTGTTGCAGCTACAGAGAACTCTTATGACTATTTACGTCTATGTTGCCAGGGGAAAACTTGATGTCTATGGATCTTGTTTCAATAGTAAGGATTTCTCAGCGATTGCTGTATCTACGGGTGCTTATATAAGGATTCCTAGACAAAAGAAAATGGCCAAAATTTGGAAATAGATATTATTCGCAGTGTGTCTTGAACTTTTGACTGTCACCATCTGTCCTAGATAGAAAATAGGACTCAAAACAAAATCTTTTACCAGAAAACCTTTTTCTGCTTCACTTAATTCCTCCTTCATTGTTCATATCTTAATTTTCTTGTTATTTGCCTGGTATTTCTTCCTTGTGTATGTGGGTAGGAAAACTGGGTTTTTTTAAACCAGAGTACCTTCCTGTTATTTTGTAAATTACTCTTCAATTTAACCCTTGTTGTATATTAACATCAGCTTGTAAAATCTAATGGGGGGGGGGGATAGATTCTATCTTGCCATACATAACATAAAAATGATGAGCCAAACTTTTCTTTCAACATTTTTCAGTTCATTTGCTTCCATTAGGCAATTTCATATTCATTATAGAATCACAATTATTTGGTAAGTCACTTCCCAAATTATGACAATAATAAAGATGGATGGATCAGTCTGGCTATATAACTAAATTTGTTGCTCTTTCATAAAAACAAAATGGGGAATTTTACATTTTTTTGCTTTTATAATTTTGGGGAAGCTCCAAAAGCCAAATAGAAAATAGAGAGAAAAATAGAAAACTAAAAAATGCATCAGGAGACACAATGAGACAAGATGAGACAAAATGAAACAAGATGAGACAAAATCAAACAGGGTGGAAAATATCAAAACAGCAAAAGAAGTCAAGAATTATAAGAAAGTAAAAGAAAAATAGCAAAAACATTTTTTTGTCAAGATGTAGTTTGAAATGCATTTAATTTTCAAATTACAACAACAATATTTTAGAAGAATATAAAAGCATTCATTTAAAGAAATACAGAGGTAAGAATGAAAATAAGTTGAATATGGAGAGATCGTGTCCTGTTACTGGATAGAGCTGACAATTCCAAACAAATAAACAGGGTTTGTTATACAGGGTGAATTAGAAATGTATAAAAACAAGATCTGCAGAGTGGTTATTGGTATAGAAAATGGCATCAGCGAAGAGTTCGAATTTTGGCTGCAGCTGTTTATATTCACTAATGCCCCTGGGAAAGGCATGAATCTACTGCTCCCTGCACTGTCTCATTGCCAAATATCTTGACAAAATGTCTCATCATTGGACAATCTCCCATAATTAAAGTACCCAAACAGTAGCAGCAAAAGCTGTTAACTCCATAGTCAACCTTGACCAATCATACATACAGAGGCAAAAGCTTCTGTACCACTTTCATGCTTGCCTTATACAACATTTATATGGACTGGAAAAGAATAAGAGTAAGCAAGATGGAAATACCAAAAAGACTTGATGTGTAGAAATTCATTGAGAAAAAGAGAATCCTGCTTTTGAATGAAGTTGAATCCAATGGTAAAAAAAGAGTTGCTTTTCTAATAAACAGTACAAATTTGGAATTTTGGCAATT
>VCCN01000432.1:7203026-7216498 GCA_006491835.1 Architeuthis dux | reverse complement strand
GGGTCGGTCTATAGAATAAATCAAATGACATTTCTCTTCTCTGACTTAGCAGTTAATTTTTATCGAATGTAAGTAACTTGGAAAATTTCAGAGACAACTTCCAAAGATTAGCGACACCTGTTCAGTATGGCTCCTTTCTTCGATGTCAACACGTGGAATTTGTTTATCTTGGTATTGCTGGATGACGTCACTGAACCATCAGCAGTGTCAAGGCAAAATGTGTCCGTTTCGATTCAACAATTTACTGGGTGCCTGATAGCTACCAGATCCAATGACAATATCCAGTCTCACCTGAAAGTACTTGAAAATGATAACATCCCCCGCACTGGCGTCAGATGAGTTCAATTAGACGAAAATATCCGGTCTCGAAAATATCCTGTCTCGCATGAAAGTACTTGAAACTGATAACATTTCCACACATGATTTAGGAAATTAAATCAACCTTTTATCTGCTCTAGCAGTTGAAAAATTGCTGTTTTTTTGCCGGCCAATTTGAAATTAAGATGGTAGCTGCAATGGTTGTCAGATCGCATGTGTCCTGGTTTTAAGGCATAAGAAATCTACTCCCCAGTCTATAGAGTAAATCAAATGACATTTCTCTTAAATGGGTGTCTTCTCTGACCTAACAGTTAATTTTTCTAATTTCATCAATTTTCTTGCTGTTGATGAGTGAAGTTAGAAACTCTACACATAATAATGTCTGCATGAGTTTGCTTGTTTGTAAGGAATCTTGTACTAATATAAAAATTAAAGGAAAGTTCTGGCCAATTGATTTTTTCCTATGTTTAGTTTAGGAAACCTTTTATTACCTACACACCTTTTTGATCTATGCATAGTCTGAAATGGACTGGAAATGTAGTCTATCACATGTAAAACTGATATAACCTTTTTCTAAATTACCCCCCGGCAAATGATGAATTATTTCACGATGGTCTACATATATCCAACTTGATGATAATTGTTATCCAGAACTGATGCCGGCATTTGGGATCTTATTTTCCTGCTTTGGTTATACATTCTGTCTCTGCCAAACAATTGTAAATTCCACAGAAAATTCCTGTAGAAATTTGTAGAAGGTAACAAAACGGGGTTTGTTCTAATCCATGTAAGATTGGACATCAAATTTTGTCACACGTGGTATATCCTCTTACGAGTGGAAATCAAGGCTGTGAATTTTCAAACTCATGAACCAGAGTTCATTTGTGTGCTTTTAAAATCTGCATTATCTTTGAGGTATAATAGTCAACTATCTGTAAAGTACTTGGTAGCCTGATTTGGCTATAGAGTATAACACAGCTTCAAGGTTTCATCTTGATAGATTGATTGTTTTGTTTAACGGCACATCAACCCTTGGTGGGTCATTTAGTGCCGGATTCAGGAGGGGGAGGGGCGATCCCATCCCATGTCCCCGGGACTAGAGACTTGAGGGGGGAGAATCCCAAATCCCAGTCACTGAGACAAATGCCACGAGGACCGGGATAAAGGGCGGGAGATCCCAAAAGCTTCTCCTGACGAATCCTGAGCATGCTAATGGTGATCGCCTCCCGACCAGCTGGCCAAGATATCCTGTGCAACTTCTCCCAGGACGATACCCGAGCATGCCACAAGGACCCCCGAAGGGCCGTGGTTCTCTGAACTTCAAGGCCATGGCGGTTTCGAAAAAACAGATACTACACTTTGATCTTAGCCAAAAGACTGCGAAGCGATTCCTCTCATCTTGATAGTAGGTTTAATAAGGTGTTATGCATGAACAATTCAGTTGTAGTATTGATTTGTTGTGAATTCATTTATTTTGTCTGTTGGAAAACCATAGCACAACCAGCTGTTTTGTTTATGTGTTTTATACAGTGTGAATGAAAGATGAAAAGTTTCGACTTCTTTGTTTCATATTTACCATTTTTACAACTATGCTCCAACAGCAGATCCTTATGTTTCTTTCAAGATGATTTTGCCTTTCTGATGAATAACATTGCCCAACACTCGCTCATAATTTCTCTGTGTGTTTTACACTTGATCTTCTACCTGTTTTCTTAGAGATGGTTCTATACAAAATCAAATGATAGATAATTTTTATATCTGACTATGATAATTATAAAAACATTTATTAGTTGGGAACCTATATTTGCCCGGCACCGGTGTGATTCACATTTACAATTTAGGCAGCTCGTTTAGCAGTTGTTGACATCGGCACTGGGCAAATATAGGTTCCCAACTAATAAATGTCTTTATACTTATCAGATGGTTCTATACAAAATCAGAGTCCAATAACAATAATGCCTTCAGAAACGTTAAATTTGTAGAATGATTTAGTCCCATTTTTACCTAATTTCTCTATTTGCCAGGGTTGCCAAATCTGTTTTCTCAAAATTGGACAATAGTGTTCCAAAGTTCGGACATCCCTGCACGAAATCGGTCAAATTCGGACAGAATAAATTTGGTGGCTAAAAACAGCTCAAAGTGGCTAAAAGTGGCTAGAATTTTTTTCCCTTTCATAAAAAATTTAATTGGCTAAAAAAAGACACAATATTCAAAATCAGACAAATCTGGCAACCCTGCCATTTGCCAACATGTGTTTGTTGCATGCAAGATTTCATTCATTCTACTTAACCAGTCGTTAGGTATTCACCGTTTAATTGCGGAAATGAATAGAGAAGCAAGTGAAATTACAGCCAAAAGCGAGGAGGAGAATGCAAGAGAGTTAACTAGGATAATAAGGGAGGGGGTGATTGATAATTACTTAATGAAAGAAGGTCTGTAATGGTAAGAACATTTGGAGTAATTACTTTGTTAAAGTACACTGTTGGTGTACTTTAACAAAGTAATTACACTGTTGGGGTACTTTAACAAAATGTGTACCATTTTGTACTAAAAGAAGCCTTATTCATGCTTACATTTTTTTAGGCTGCACTTATAATCATCTTATTATAATTCACCAAATGTCCGTCCGTATGTACTCGCCTACCACAAAAACCATTCCACAGAAGTGATTAGTCTAGCATGCATTTTTATTGTAAATCCACCCCCCCTCCCTCCGAATTTTCTGTGGCCACTGATGTGATCCCGGATAAGGTTTTCAGCAAATCGTTTTTTTAAAACTCACCTCCCAAAATGTGTGGTTTTTTTTTAGTGTGGGGGTGGATAAAAACATTTTGGCAGGTGTGAGTTTTAAAAAAACTGATTGGCTGAAAACCTTATCCGGGATCACATCAGTGGCCACAAAAAATTTGGTGGATTTACAATAAAAATGCATGCTAGACTAATCCCTTCTTTCAAGAAGTGTCTCTTATGCAGTGACGTCAAGAGAAGAAAAAAAAAATGCTTGGTCTCTCCGTCGTTGCTATGGAAACAAAAAAAACGTGACGGAATAGAACTTTGTTTTATTTTATCTTTTAAAAAGACAAATTAGTCAAAATTATTTCTGGCATTAAAGTGTTTGCTGTGTTTTTAATCTGCTCACTTGTTTTTTAAATTAAAAAATCCGCAAGAAACGCATGATTTAAAAAAAAAAAAAATGTATTTTCATTTTACTCTAGTACATGTAATTTCATTATTGCCTAAATCATCATTTTTACATTTATTTATCCTTTCATTCAAATGAATGTACATAAATTTCTTTCATTTATATGTAGTTCCTAGCATTGCCTGGTGGTAAAAATAACTTAAAATATAACCAAACAGGGGGAAAATATGTTCTGATATATTTCTTCTTACACAACACAACCAATGAAAACAAACAATTATTTACACATGTAAAAGTAGCTGTAATGGAAGAAATATTCTGATTCACAGTACGAAAAGGTTGTCCAGGGATCCAACCCTAGAATAATCAATATAAAGTTGTCCATGGGAAAAGGACACCGATCATGAGAGACTGTCCTTGTGCCTTGTTAAAATTTGATAATTTTAGTCTGAAAATGTTTCTCAGGGTTGCACGACTTTTTACCAACAAAAGAAAAAAATTCTTTTAGCCTCTAAAGTTATTTCGTTTTGCTCCCAAAAGCTATTTTAATCCAAAATTAAACTGTGCTGGCCTCCATGATCTTGGAGGTCAGCACCACCTATCCTATCATGTTTTTTTTTTCTACCCAGGTTAATCCCACTTACTAAATTACCCCCAAGAATGTAATTGTAAAAGTTAATTTAATCCCAAACTGACCTTTGGGATGATTCTGCGTAAAAGAATGGTCGAAAATTTACCACCTACCCAATTGAATTTGTCCTTATCAGTTAGACCATTACTGAGGTTAAAAAAAGTTTGTACTTCATAACAAACTCAATATTATGCTATAAATTGCTTTAGTTGGGTAGAAATGACCAGAAAAGGCCTCAGATGACCTCCAGGATAAACCTCTCATTGCCTATAACTTTCACCATATAAAGATGAACTCCTATGTCAGATTTCTGTATCCTAAGTGAAAAATTGTGACCAACAACTAAGAAAAATGGCTAGAAATGACCAGAAATGACTTATGACCTTTGATGGCAAAATCACATTGCCAGATATTTGGACATGAATAAATTAACCACTGTGCCAAATTTCAGTTTCATAGGTGCAAAATTATGGCCAACAACTCAGAAAATTGGATAGAAATTACCTCAGGTGACAACTGAGGCAAAGATCACAATACATATGAGCCTTGCCATGGAAAGATTTACCCCTATGTCTAATTTCAGTTTGATAAGTGCAAAATTATTGTCAAAAAATTGGAAAATTGTTTTAAAATGATCAGAAATTGTCTCTGGTGACCTTTAATGACCTCAGAGGTCAACATTACATAGATTGAGATCTTTGCCATGAGAAATAACCGTATGGTAAATTTCACCATCTTTGGTGCAAATGGTAGCCAACAGCTTTGAAAATTGATTAGAAATCACCTCTGTTGACCTCAAATGACCTCTGTCAACATCACCTTTTATAGTCTGTTATCTTCTGACAGCTGTGCTGCTTTTTGTTATAACAATTTAACAATCTTTGTATTCAAAATGGCAAAACTGCTCAGTATGAATTCTTTAATGCTATTATTACTGATTTAATTTTGTCTTAACACACTGTTTATTACTATTACTACTACCTAGAATTGTCTGTTGAAAGTTATTTAACTATTGCTCACTCAAGGTGTACAGGAAGTCCCCAAGTTAAGAATGTCTGACTTTACAGACAGCTTGTACTTACAAAAGGACTGACATAAAGTAGTTTCCAACCTAGCCATTTTCTGGCTAGATATTGCTGAATTTTTTTTCCAATTCAGTAAATAAAAATCTATGACAGCCGATTAAATCAGGCAAGTGTAATAAAAGTAAATGTACAATTTTTATTGATTTGTTCTGGAGTCATATTATATAGTTATTTGTAGGCTTTAAATGAGTGTAAGTGGCTTGGCTTTGTGAACATAGATTTTTGGAGTGTTCCCACGACTATAGGACCTTAGAGGCGGGGCCTGTGTTACAGAATAGGCCTCCAGTCTGCACTATGCAGAGCGCAGGGCCGACCCCACCCTTTAAACACGCGGTTCTTATCGTTTTTTGGCATTACCGCCCACATTCACATGGAAAATTTTTCCACCACCGACCCACCTGTTGGAATGGGCCTATTATGCATGGGCGTTCTGGCGTGAGTGTTTAGGTATCGAATGATTTGCTGTAAGACCATTTGGCGACTGACATTTTGGCTTAGGAAAAAAAATGTTGATCGATTCATCATCATTCAAAGGTGAAACTTTAAAAAGCCTTAAAAACTGTAAATTTAACTTTATTGGAAAAATATTTTCTTCAATTCTATTTACATAAAAATTTGTTTTTTTTAGTCGTATTTATTAGTTTCAGTTTCTTTGTACGATATGAGTTTGAAAAAAAAACTATATTATTTATTACCAAAATTAAATTGTTTTGTGTTTGCAAGTACCAAATACAGTCAGTACTGTATTTAGTACCTGCGAACACAAAAAATAATTTGAGTTTTGTAATAAATAAACATAGTTTGTTTGTTTTCAAACTCATGAAGAAGTTATCGCACAAAAAAAATGGAGCTTAAGTTAGTTTAAGCTACAATTTCTTGTAATTGCAAAACAATTTTAATTTTTGTAAATTAAAAAGTTGAATCTATTTTAGTAAAATCGAAGGAAATTTAAGGCTTATTCAATTAAAATAGAATTAATTTAAATAAAAGTAAAATTCTAATAAATATGACTAAAACATGTCCAATGTAAACACAAAAATGTCCAATGTAAACACGTTTTATGTAAATAGAACTGAAAAGTCTATTATTAATGATAATTGAATGTCAAAATGTAAGGTTTTATTTAAAGTAAAATTATTCAAAATGTATATCTGTTTATTGTAAAATAAAAAATCGATTGAATGTTAATAAAAATTAAAGGTAAATTAGCTTTGTTTTTAATTAAATTGTAGGCAAGTCGGAATGTTTATTGTTTAATTTACTCCAAAGAAATATGAGAGCAAATTTAAATAAAAATTGTTGTTTAATTTTTTAAAAAGTTTTATTTACAGCACAGAAATATATTTTCAATAGTTAAATTTGCAGTTTTTAAGGCTTTTTAAAATTCATCTTTGATGATGAATCAATCAACATTATTTTTCTTAATGACAGTCGCAAAAAATTGGTTTATGCCAAAATAGGTTTGATGCCTTAACACTTACACCAGAATGCCCACACCAAATAGTACCAAACCCCCACCGAATAGTAAGGACTCTTACAAAACAATAAACATGAACAGCTTTCGTGTTACAAGGTTCTTTAATGAAAGTAATATCATGCTTTTAGATACCATCATTGCAATCCCTGTGTCTGGTGCGACACAGCTACTGCAGACACATTGGGTTTTAAATTAGTCCTCTTTAACTGCAAGTAACCTTGCTTGATTATATTCAGCGTACTTCTACTTTTAGATAGCAAAGTACAGACATGGCTAAAACCAGCTTCTACCAAGTAGGATGTTGGGAAGGCAAGCAAAGTCAACTTTAAGTGCTTCCATAGATTGGGGTAAGAATTCAATATACTTTGATACCACAAGCCTTGTTTGCAGTGAAACCGATACCTCATTGGGTCATCATTTTCATTTTGTAATTCTATTAATTCTTGCTGCACATCATCCTTGCAATCAACTACTTGGACTTCAAACTGGAACAGACAATGCAATAATATCTTGGATCGCTGTACCATGTCATCATGCAATAATTGCAAATAGTCACTATAGGTAATGTTATTCTCGTCAACCAATTCATTTTTCAAGCCATCGAAATCGTTGAAATTGGAGTTGACGTCTGGAAATGTTCATCTTATATAACGCCAATTTAGAAATGAAGGCAGTGATGGATGCTATCCAGTCGACCAGCGTTTTTTGCTTTCCTTGCAATAACCTATTAAGATCATTAAGTTTGGTGAATGTGTCACTAACAAAAAAGGTATCATGTTTGAAGCAATCAGAGAAGCGGATAGTGGAGTGTTTTTACAAAATTATATGATTGTATCAAACGGTACGACAAAATGAACAGTTGCCTTTTGACAACCATCGTACTTCAGTATGGTACAAAAGCATCAGTCATCATTATCAAGGCACAGTTTACAGAAAATTTGATCAGACAAAGAATTCAATTTTAGTTTGACTGACTGATTGCAGTACATCGTTGAGCCTGCCATTGATATTTTTTTGCCACTAAATGATGTCGGTGAGCCACGTGAACAGTTAAAACAAGAGAAGAGAAACCTCTGTATCTACCTGCTATAGCAGGCGCTCCATCAGATGTGTGGGCAACAATAATGTTCAATGGAATGTTATGCTCATTAAAAAATAGCTTCAAAAATTCTAAAATAGATGTACCTTTTGAGTCAAGCAGCAGTTGGTCAGTGAACAACATTTCCTTAAAGATATTCACTGAATAACCAAACATATACCTTCATCAAGCATTGACTGCCCACAACTGTTGACTCATCCACTTGTATGCAAAATTCAGAACACTCGAGATTATGAATGAATTGATGTTTCACGTCAGTGGCTATTTCATCTATATGTCGAGTAATTGTGTCATTACTGAGAGGAATTGTCTTGATAATGGTGTCAGGCTTTTCATGCATTACAATCAAGAGAACTTATTCAGTAACAGGTTGAAATAATGTTTCTCCTATAATGTAGGACTTACCAGACTTTGCGACGAGTAACACAATATTGTATGACACAATCATACCGTTATCTTGCTGTGTAGTTGCCTTCTGAAATACTGAGATCAATGTTTTCTGCTTTTTGAATGAGGTCTTTAGTTGCAAGGAATATGATAAAGGTTTGTCCTTCTGGTCAGTCTGCTTAGATGCTTTCATGGCTTCGTTGCTTAAAGTTTGGTTGCACATAAGACAAATAGGTAATTGACTGTTCTGAGGAGAAGCAATAAATCCATAAGATAAATAATCCATGCTGTAGTGGCGACAAACTTTCTTCACTGGAGACTTTAGGATATTTAAAAATTGTACAATAATCAGTGAAAATAGCAGGAACGATAGATATCACAGTGCTGCTGGGTAAATTAATAATAGAAAATGTATCTGTTGAATAATTTTTTATTGTCAATTACAGACTTTAATACTCAAAATTCAAAACGCCCACCATTTTCTGCATAGTTGCTCACCACCCACCCACCAAGAGTTGATATCGTCCAAGTTGAGAAGCCCTGCTTTAAACTAAGGGTTTGCATCCTATGGTCCACCAAGGTGGCCTGAATAGGAGCTAGGTCATAGGTTTGACAGGAGTTTCCTTCTGGCAGATGCCCGAGTTAACTATAGGGCTCTGTCACCCCTTTGCAGGAGTATTTCGATAGTAAGGCTGACCTGAGTAGTTAAACCACAGGACATGAATACTCTGTCATTATATGCCAGAGCTGGCTATAGAGTTTTACCGTCCCTTTGAAGGTCTGCAACTTTAAGCACAGATCCGAGAATTTCTGACAAGCAGATGTGCACTGACTATAGAAGTCTGCTAGCCCCTAAATATAACATTTTTAGCTATAACATTAGCTCAAAATTACAAAATTTAGTTTTAGCTATAATAATAAACCATGCCTGGCAACACTGTCATGAAGCCTTTTTTTCTTTTTTCTTTTCTAAATCAAGTTACAGACAATGGTTTGTAATAACAGACTTTGTGATATACATTAAAACATTGCTCGGCTCTCAGCATTTGAAGTCAGATCACAGTTGCTGTTAATGCTTTATGTGTGGCTGGCTGTTTACATTATTTGCATAGCGCAGTAACGTTAGTAAACAACTGATAAAGCGTTCGCTTTACGAAACAAAAAGCATGTCTTATATGCCGGGAAATACGGTAGTTAAAATACTAAGACAAACATTTGACTAACTGACGCTAGATATGTAACTGTTCTGACTTAAAGCCAAACCTAGGAACACAACCCATAAACTGGATTTCCTGTATTTACATTACTAGAAAATATCTGCTTGATGCCACAGTCTGATCTAGTTAATATAGTAATAGAATTTTCAAATGTCATTTTTTCTGTTTATGTTTAATGACTCATAAAAACTAGTTGGATAGGTCAACTGTGTGTTAGACCAGTTTATAGGAAATAGGCTCTCTCTCTGAACATTTGGACTGGCTCTTCAAATGGTTGGTCATATGCAGGGCCGTCGGAACCAGCCCCCCCCCCCATAATTTGATAATATGTGTTCCTTATTTTATCGAAAAAATGCTACAAAAAGCTAGCTTTAAAGATTACAGAAAGAGGAAATAAACCAATTATCCCCCTCCAATCAAGTTTTGTTAGTTCATAGGTGTATAATAGATCTATCCCGAATCTGTGATAGAAAAATACATTGATTTCTGACAGATTTTGAAGCTCTATTTTGAAAAATTCCCTAAGCAGCCTTTTGTTCATAATTATCTTCATCAATTAGATATCTAAATATCATCATGTATCCATCAATTAAAATAGTGCACTTTTTACAACAGGGGTGTTTTCCAGTGATCTAAAGGGTGTGGTCTAAAAGAAAGTTTTCCACTTCGCTCGCAGCCCCCATAATATGAAGTTCATTGAATGCCATGTCTCTACTCCATAAAGATGAATATCATTTTACCAATCTGTATCCTCTTGTTTTGTAGTTACAAATAAAAGAGAATACTGTCTTCTTTATAAATTATGGCAGCTGATCAGGCTAGTAAGGCACTGCCTAAGACCACACAATGCAAGAGCCACATAAAGTTGAAGCAAACTACAGAACACATATAGAAAGTATAGCCATAATTATCACATTGGTACTGCTGACCCCATATTTATTACAGCTGTTGCTCTGCTGCTAGAGAACACTGATAATATAACAAGATTATGACATCAAACTGGTGAACAGTTTTTGTTATTTAGATCAAAGGTTTGCAAACTTTTCGACAACTGGGACAGATTGGCAATGTTTGTTTGTTTTTGATTTATGGGCCAAAACAAACACAAAGTAAAACCATGGATATATAAAACTAAAATAACACTATTAGAAACAGTCAAACACAACTGTCAACATAGGTTTCTTCAGTTTTCAAGTTGGTCTGGCTGGCTATGTATATCATGCGTTACAGGCTGCACCAGTGGAGCTGGAGGGATGAAAATTTCAATATTTACTCCTTCTTCTCAGAGGTGTTACCCCAGTGTGTATAATCTATATCGAGTACATATCGGAATTACCTCTGTTGGTGACTGGGGATAATGTAGGCACTACTTAATTTGAAAGGTCTGCTTCTAAAAAATAAATATAGCATTATAGTTACATTGTAAATAGACTATTACAATGTAACTATATGCCCAAAAAAAAACCTGAAAAAATAATTTTTCTCAAAACTTACAAATTTCCTGAGGAAATAAGGGTCTTATAGATTGAAAGCACAAAAGAAAAGTAAGATTTATATTGTAATTTATTCATTTAATTATAAAAAAAACCCAACTTAATTTCCTATTTAATTATTTTATTATTTGCTTTAAATATATATATATGAAAAAATATTCAAATGGTTCTTCGGACGATTGAACTCCTTGTTATTTGTGTTGTAAACAGGACGTTTCGGCCGATCCATTCTTCAGCCTTTTTCAGGTGTAAAATCCGAGTGTGATGGGTTAAACAGAAGTTATGTTTAAAGGGGTGTAGCCCTTAACAGAAAACAATGTTGGAAGCAGAGAAAAATCAAAGATGCAGCTCACATCAAAATGTCGACTAAATGCATTAGCCAGACAAGTGCGGATTTCAACCTGATGTGGCTTCCACTTCTCAACAAATCTAAACCCGACAAGACAAAGACATAGAAACACCCGGGCCATGCACTATAAGGGCTACCCCCCTTTAAATATAACTTCTATTTAACCCATCACACTCGGATTTTACACCTGAAGAATGGATCGGCCGAAATGTTGTGTTTACAACACAAATAACAAGGAGTTCAATCGTCTGAAGAACCATTTGAATATTAATGACCCATCTCAAAACTATAGAAAATATGAAAAAATATGTTTAAATAAATTCAATGCCGAAAAAATAAAATGTATGCGTATGATCTTCCATAGCAAAAGTCACCATGGACAAGTTGAAAAATAGTCCAAATTTGATTGACTATTGTCTTGTAAATATTTTTCTATTAGTTTACTTTTGCTGTCAAAAAATGATGGCAATATTTACTTGATTTTGCAATTGTATTTTACTTATAAAATATCAAAAACATTGTTGCTCTGCATTTTCTTGTTTACGTTCAATAATTCCTGAATGTTAAACTAAAGGAAAATTAAGTAAAGATACAACAAATTTGGAAGAGTCCAATACCTAAATTTGGAAGAGTCCAATACCTAAAGATTGTCACTGTAAATTTTTAAATTTCTTTTATAAATATTGAAATACACAAAAAATATGTGTGGATACACATATGTCGCTTTCTCAGATAAACCGTTTATGCAGTTTTTTTTTATCAAGTTTAACATAACTTAAAATTCTTTCTACTACGTTACCAGAACATAAATTTCTATTTTTACTACGTCATCATATAGTGACATAGAAAAAGGGTTACAGACACTACTAAATGATAATATAGAAGAGTTGCGTCCCTTATCGTGACTGAGAACGGATAAATACATACACCTGGCATATTATTGTAGATAGCGTACTGTGGGGCTAGTTGGCAGTTATTACTGAAATTTTATCATTTATATCCCAAACTGTATCAGTACCTAAGGCCCTCCAATGGTGGTATCGAAAAAAATCTGAAGAAGCTTTACATATTAAAAAACTGGTATTAAATAGCCCAGCTTTGGGGGCTATTTGGCACACTACCTAAAAATTCCAATTGTACCTATGTTCTTACCATTATATATAAATGACACTATTATTCATTCTAAGTAATTTTCTCAGCCGTATCATGTTGGATTGATATGAAACTTGGTCCAGACCTTCAGGTGGACCATCCTCCTCCTCGTTTTCCTCTTGCTACTACTACCACGACTAATGCTAAATATCAATTTTCCCAGCTGTATCATGTGAGGTTGATATCAAACTTGGTCCAGACCTTCGGGTGAACCGTCCTCCTCCTGTTACTACTACCACGGACGATGGACACATAATTAAAATTATAGTTCTTGTTTATTAATATTGCATTTTCTTGTAATGTTGAACCATGATTGTTTATGATTCTAATCTTTATTCATGTATGTACTTGGTATTTAGACTGTAGAAGTCAAATAATCTGAAATAAAACTCCTAAAAATGAAATAAAGTGTAGAAGCAAATTATTGAAATAATCAAAACGTGCCAAATAGCCTAACAACAATATTAATAATAAAAAAAAAATTGTGGACATAAAATTACTAAACTTTTTTTCTCTTATAGTAATTGCAAGAAAATGCAAGAAACTAGCACTCAAAATATAACCAAGGCAGTTGTGAAGGTAATTTTTTGTTTTTGATTAGCTTAAAAAATATTTTAACAAATTTTAATTAATAAAAAAGGATGCCAAATAGCCCCCATGATGCCAAATAGCCCCCATGATGCCAAATAGCCCCCATGATGACAAATAGCCCCGCAGTAAAGTAATTAATTGCTTTATATCACCTAATAGTCGTCTTTGATTATGATTAGTAACAAATTTTTTTTTTTTTCTAAAATAAAAAAGCTTTGATTATTTTTTTTTTTTTTTTTTTTCAAACCATAAAATTCTTAAACATTATATATTTTCAGTAATTAGGTGCCCAAGAACTTGTATAACAATTTTCATTCTAATTGGTTCAGCAGTTCCAAAGTTCAATATTTTTTGCATGCTGACATATGATTATTTAATAAAATGTAAACAAACAATTGGATCAACAGTAACTCACCATTTTTCAATTCCTGGGGTTTTGTCAACATTTTAGCCAAATTTCAGCAAAATCTGTCAAGAAAAAAAACAGTTTTAGTTATAAAATGTAAACAATCGGATCGGCCATAACTCCCC
>VCCN01000432.1:7181612-7194770 GCA_006491835.1 Architeuthis dux | reverse complement strand
AAATGCACTAGATTTTACAAGTACATAAGTGTTACATTGAGCGTTGTATAACAAATTATATAAGCATAAATTTGATGAGTGCATAACAAGTTGTTTATCGAAATATGTACTTTTGTTTGAAATTTGAGAAAACAAAAGGAACTATCAGTAAAAGGAGGTTAAGAAAGGTTAAAAAGTGGAAATGGAAAGATATTCTGCTCTGAAATTACACTTATCAACCTGAGGCAGGATTGTGGGTGTGAGAGCCGTTACCAGAATCCAAAGTGATGTGTTGTCATATTGATTTCGGGACAATGGAGAAAAATGGAAATCTCTTTTGGTAAACAAGATGTCAAAACCAGGTGTACCCTGGAATAATAGAAATTAAAGACTGTTAACTACAGGCGTGAAGATTCAACCTGGCCGGACAGCTGTTACGATGAGAACGGACCCACCGTCCTTGTCCATACTCCTTCAGCTGGCTAACGTTTGGTGACTGGCCGGCAGGTTCACACTATATCATCTTTGTTACCAATACAAAAAGTAATGAAGAAATTAAACAACCTATTGTTGTATAGTGCCTTCGTCCTCGGGAGGAAAATCGTGAACTTGGACACTCAAAAAACTTGTTTGTAAAAATATGAGACATATTTTTATTTCATAGCATACACTTTTGTCGGCTGAGGAGAATGAAGAATGGGAGAGAGATAAGGGTGCCGAGAGACTATTCCCAACAGGGACACCGGTCTTGTGCCTTCCAGCCTGGCTTAGGCAATCTACCTCTCTGTTCGGGTCTGAATTTTCTCTGTCTCTTAGCTTCCTTTATCAGGATTGAATGCACACGCTGGTGTCGTTTCCGGTTTCCACATCCTCTTTTTTTGGACACCACGCATATGCTAAGGTGAGCGGGTCACTTCCACACAGGTGTTGACCTGGAAATGACCTTGTGGTAGTATATCATAACACCAATATCCAACTTTTGCCATTTGGTGGAATATTTTGTATTTGAAAATCTCATACACATACATCTGAAGTATGTTGATATAAGACTTCTGACGTCTAGAAGAATTCCATTGCCTTTTCTCTCTGTGCCTCTTTGAGCCAAAGGCATTTTCAAGGTCTAACCAGATCACGTGAAACTCTGATCTCTTGACTCTTGACCTATGCCCTCCCACAACATAGCTTTGATTCAATCGTAATTACTTCTCAGTAAATCTTTCCTGCAATGTGTAACATTTTGTTTTTGTTTTTTTTTTTTTTCACCAGGCATCTCTATTCTTATTTCTGATATATTCTGTCCGTTGAAATGAATGGCATCTTCCCAGGGTTAAGATAAGTCAAGATGAATGGCACTTCTCCTACATTTTTCATAAAGCTCTGTTGTTGGATTGATATTCTTTACTGTTTCTTACGGAAGTGTTTTTATAGAGGATACTGTTTTGTTGCTAGATTTATATGAAATTGTAGATATTTAATATTAATATTAATTTTAATTATTTCTCAATATAGGAATGTTATAAATTATTTCTTTGCATCTTCGTGCCATTTTCTGGATAATTCTTAAGTTCTTAATCTGAGCATTTTTTACAGAACATTACATACACCCTTATGCACATTTGATAATCTCACTACTTGATTTTATTGCATGAGTGGAGCAATGTTTTGAATATTTATCCTCTCTGCTCTAAATTTCTCAATATATTGTTTATTTAAAAATCTTTTGATTTGAAAATATTATGTAACTCCAGTCTGACATCTATGCTAAATAATTTGCTCTATTCCAATAATCTCTTGGTTGTCATGGCTCCTGTAGTAATGATATTGACGTTTGGGTATAAAGTTAGCCTTGAATATGTAATGAAATAGGCTTGCCTCTACTAGCAGTATTGTGAGTTATAAGACAAAACTTATACATTTTATGGCAACACACTAGCCTTGAATATGTAATGAAATAGGCTTGCCCAGGACCGGTTCTTCCATTAGGTCATGTTAAGTGGCCGCTTAAGAGCGCAAAGGTCTTAGGGGTGCACTCCAAACTGAAAAAAATACTGTATTTACTCACGTATAAGTCAACTTTTTTCTAATAATTGTACTAATTTTTAATTTCAAATCGGGTGAAAAGCTATTTTATCAAATGGTGCTGATGTGTCTGGTGGAAAACTATCAACTTTTGATAACGAATGAGAAACTTATTTTTCTCTCTTAAGACTCAAACCAGCAGACGTGGTGGAGACCAATTACTTTATTCGACCAAACTCCCAGTAGGGGATCAGATGATATTTGCGATTGAAGATACCATCCCTCCCCTAACCTTTGTAATTAGGAAAATTGGAGGATGACCATGTCATTTGACCAGAGCAGAGAAGGGACCTTAAAGAAATATTTAAAAGAACTGGCACCAGTTGTCTGTGGACATTTTTTTGGCAGAGAAATCTGTTAACATTGAGAATTTTGGAAAGAGAGGTTACACAGGAAAGAGCAAAATTAAACAATGGTTTCTGCATTGTTTTATAAGAGTTCCTACACGCAGTTAAGTTCACAAGAAAATTTGGTTACGATTGGTTTTCATACATAATCCCGAAAAAAGTATTAAATTTTAAAAAAAAAATTTTTTCCAAAGCTAACGATGGTCTTATTGATTAAAAGCACAAATAATTTTTTTTTTTTTTAAAATGTTTTATACGGTTTTCGGGATTATCCATGAAAAACAATTGTAAATAAAAATGCAGGTAATTCTTTTATGCTTTCAATCCATAAGACCTTTGTTTCCTCTGGAAATTTGTCAGTTTTGAGAAAAATCAATTTTTAAGGTTTTAATGGGGAGGCATAGAAATTATTTTTTTTTTTTTTTAGAATAAATATTTTGTGATTTCAACCAATAAGACCTCCGTTACATTTACAAACTTTACAAGGGAAGAAACCGAATACTTTGAAGCCGTACTTCCTTACAAATGGCGGAAAGTAATGGTCCAGATTGTCATCATAGTAATTTTTTAAATCCTTGATGTAAAGTTGAATTTTATTTTGCAATTCTGTACACAATTATTATATCCGTTGAAGAAAGATTTGAAGAAATGGAAGAAATAGGACAAATCTTTGGCTTCTTGTGTGATATTACAAAATTGGCCACAGAAACACGCGTCAAGGTGTTCGAATATTGTCAAAAATTGGCTTCAGCTCTAGAATACAATGGGTATTCTGACATTAATGCATTTGGATTGAGAGACGAGTTGAAATCAATCGTGGGGTAAATTGCAGCAGGTAATTCCCCAAAGGATATTATTGAATTCATTTTTTCCAATAAATTAAAACACTCTGTGCCTAATATTGTAATTGCTCTAAGAATTTAAGTTTCTGAGTTTTAACACAAGATTTTTCACTATTTATCCTGGTTTATTTGAGGCTGTCAAAAAAAAAAAGCATGTCCGAGCAATTTTGTTGTACTGGTTCAAAATTGGATGTAAAGCAACAGAAATTGTTCTTAATATCAACCAGGTATTTGGCATGGGGATTGTCAACGAATGTACAGCTCAACAATGGTCCCAAAAATTTTGAAATGGAGATAAGAGCCGTGAAGATGAGGAGGGTCATGGATATCCTTCTGTGATTGACAACATCCAATTGAGGGCCATTGGTGAGGTGGACCCACGCAAAACGACTCTAGAGCTTGCTGAGGAACTAAACGTTGACCATTTAACAGTTGTTTGACATTTACACCAAATTGGAAAAGCTTGCCAAATGGGTTCCTACCAAGCTTCTATTTTTTTTTTTTATATATATAAAGTTTTAATACATGGCTTATTCAAATATTCAATTTTTTTTTCAATACGCGGATTATTCAAATATTCATTTTAATACACTGATTCTTCAAGTTTCTTTAATTATGCTTTCTATATAAATACATCTTTTTTTTTCTTATTTGATTTAAATATATATATGAATGAATATATATAAGTTCTATGCTGAAAAAACAGCCTTCTTAAAAGCAGAAGATATTTACGCGTATGATCTTCCATGGCGAAAATTGCTAATGGTTTAAAATGCTGAAAATGGCCGATGTAACTTCAACGAAAGATTGACAAAAATTTGTTAATCTGTCCATCAAAAGTTTATTTAATCCAGCAACAAACACGGCCATTTTGAATTTATTATACTTTATTTCTTTTCTTTCGTCTATGCTCATTTTTATTATTTCTATTTCTACCTTGAACTATTACTCCTTTTATCTGTTTTTTATGCATAAGTGTCCCGATTACAGAAAAACCTGCATACCTATTTGTTCCATTTAATTGTTCTACTTCTACAATGCTTTAGTTGTACCATTTGCAGTAAGTGCTGCTTTTGTTCTCGTCTTCCCTTCAGAGATTGGTGTTTCTTGGTTTCATGGCCTTGTCAAACCAAATAACTAAATTGGCATCTACTGTTAGGGACACTCTCTCAAATGCTATCCAATAATCTCTCACAGCATAAATGCCAATTCAATGCATTTTGGATGTTTTAAAATCTAGCATTAGGTTTACTGTACTGCAGGGCTATTTGGCACTTTCTTTTTGCAATGACTGGTAAAATTATTACTGAAATCTTATCATTTATACATCAAACTGTATCGGTACCCGAGGCCCTCCAATGGTGGTATGGAAAAAAATCTGAAGAAGCTTTACATATAAGAAATGGCTGACAAAAACCAGTGTCAAAAAGCCACACCTTTGGGGCTATTTGGCACTCCAATTAAATTGTACTTGTGTTCATACCATTATATATAAATAACAATATTATGTTGGATTGATATGAAACTTGGTCCAGACCTTCAGGTGAACCATCTTCCCCTTCCTCCTGCTACTACTACCACAACTAGTAGTGCTAAATATCAATTTTCTCAGCCATATCATGTGGGGATGATATGAAACTTGGTCCAGACCTTCAGGTGACCCATATTCATCTTCCTACCACGGATGGTGGATGCATTGTTGAACTTATGGTTCTTGTTTATTAGTATTGCATTTTCTTATGTCAAACCGTGATTGTTTATTATTCTAATCTTTATTATTTATGTACTTGATATTTAGACTGTAGAAGTTAGATAATCTGAAATAAAGCCCCAAAGATTGATATAGAAGCAATGTAGAAGCAAATTACTAAAATAATCAAAATGTGCCAAATAGCATTACCTAACAATAATAAAAACTAGTGAACATAAAATTACTAAATTTGCACTGAATACTCCTAAGAGGTATGGTCACAACATATCAAAATTATAAAGGTTTAAAGTCTGTAGTTTTTTCACCACGGACCTTAGCCAGGGGAAAAATAAAATGTTTTGAAAAAAAGAATTTTGTTTTTTAATTTTTTTTCTCATATAATAATTGCAAGAAAATGCAATAACTACCACTCAAAATATAATCACGGTGGTTGTGAAGATAATCTTTTGATTTTGATTTCCTTAAAAAAAATGTTAACAAATTTTAATTAATAAAAAAGGTACCAAATAGCCCTGCAGTACGGTAGGTCTTTTTTTTTTTTTGTTGTTTCAAAGCAAAGTATCTAGTTTCTCTGAAAAGAATAGTGAGTAACAAAAGAAGTACATCCTAAGAATTTATGACTCCTAATTGATTTTAACAATAGAATATACACATATAGGTCTTAATTTAATTTAATTTTTTAAAATAAAAGTAGTTAATATTGAAAGATAACGTGTATGTTGCCCAGTAGTTTTTACTTTGCCAAGAGGATTAAAAACAACAAAGATGAGGATACTAGTCTGAATAATCTGTAGAGTAACTTAGATTTCTTTTTTTTTATATTCGGTATATCAAAGCTTTGAGTCTTTGAAATTAGGCCATCTAACCATTCATAGATCTTCCTTCATCTTCTTCATGTGTGTCTACTTGACTACTGAAATAAAGGAGTAGATTAATGAGACTCTTCTCCTTGACAACCAGCTGCTGCTGAAGACTCTGACCCCTGTTTCTCACTACCTTAGTCTAAATATACCTGAGGTTATTAAAAAAAATCTTATGTCTGTCATCTACGAGGGAGAAACCTAGTTGTAGAGAATCTATCAGAAGTTCTGAGAATCCCAGAAAAGAAATATCTGTAACATGGCATTAAGTAAAGGTAACTATTGGCTTTTTTAAAAACATTTCATATCTTTATGCTTTCATAACAAGATCTGATGAGAACATTCCCTTTCTTCTGCTGAAAGATGTTGATATAAGCTGCCTAAAGAAATAACTTTCAGTGTTTACATAGAGTATATGTGTCTGTTTAATTATGATAATGGTGATTAGGTTCCTTTTCATCTCAGCTTTGTAAATGTGGCCTATTTGAGAAACAATAATCTTTCATTTTTTATTAAATTTGACTAGTTTTTTGACCTTCATCCTAATTTTAGTTGTTTCTTTTAGGATGAAGGTAAAAACTAGTCAAATTTAATAAAAAAGTGGTGTTACAATACTTCATCCAATAATAAGTGGCCCAAAATAATAAGTTGTATAAAACAACTAAAATTAGGATGAAGGTAAAAACTAGTCAAATTTAATAAAGTGACGTGTTACAATACTTTGTCCAATAATAAGTGGCCCGAATTAATAAGTTGTATAAAAACAACTAAAATTAGGATGAAGGTAAAAACTAGTCAAATGTAATAAAAAGTGGTGTGTTACAATACTTCATCCAATAATAAAGATTAATCATTTGTTTTCCACTTTTTCTTTTCTATAAGTGCCATTTTACTGAAAGATGAAATAACAGTAATGGACTGTTTGTGTGATAGGAAGGTATGAAAATATTTATTCTGAAATGCATTTAGAAACAATTCTGCTGAAGACTATAAGGTGTAATAAGGTCCAGATTAAGTCAGAGTTGAGTCCATTTTCACCATCATACTTTATAATCTGAAAGCTTTGAGATACATTTTTGCAATGCATTAAGTTGTAATAAGTTTTGAGAAGGTCCATGTCAATAAGTCTTGATCTTAAATAGTGACAAGAGCTAATCTCAACTAATCAATTTGGTTTTGGAATTGAAATAACTCTTAGTAAAATGTAATACAGAGGAAGCTGCTTATTGTGATTACTTTGGGATAGGGTCTTTTAGATAACAATAACCAACGGATAACATTAAGCAAAGGATGTAAAAATTGGAACAATTTACATTCATCTAACTACAATTGAAGGAAGTTGACATTCGCCAGATATATTAGTCAGCACACAATGTAGTGCAGTGTCGAGTTTGAAGTTTTGGGGATCAGTTGTTCTTGAGAAATCTAATAAAAATTAGATTATAGACCTTTCTTCATAGTTTCTATAAATTATCTCTGTTGACTTCTGCTCTTTAGAATTATCTAAATTTATATATAAAATATTTAAATTTGCAACACTGACGAGAAGTAACCAAAGTACTTTGAAACTAGTTTTGTACAATGGACAGAAAATATGGCAGGCTGTTCCACACACCCCTTCCAAACATGCATCTTTGGAACAGGCACTTCTCTAGTTATAAATAACTTTACATTAAATGAAAAATTAATATTATTAATATAAATATTTTAATATCAAATTCATTTTAAATGAGGTATTTGAGACAGACTAATTTTGATAACAATAACCGACTTCCTCTGTAGTAGTTAATAAAGACTGTATGTATGCAAGTAGCTCAGGATGTTACCAGCAATGAACTATTAATTTGCTGACCCTCTCTTCTTAATGTCATTGGTTGAAAAAAATCTAACAATTATGTGAGAACAGTATTTTATGAACATTCTGTTTTTTTTTAGTTCTGAAGAGACATTTTGCTAATAATTATGAACTTTTAACTTTGTATTTTTATAGTGTAGCAGAGTATTATGTTGTTAAACATGAAATTACCATTTTTTTTAACTATAACATTTTCAACTGACATCTTATATTTACATAGTAAATTATTCATTAATTATGCAGTAAAAAATTTCATTTAATATTTTTACATTTTTAAGATTAATATGCAAAACCTCATGATTTTCCTATTTGTACAAATTCAAGCTGAAGTTTCAAGGGATATAAATTCCACATTTATGGACAATGCCGTTTGTGAATGAATGGTAAGAATTTGTAATATCATCTGGATTTGTTTGGTTTTTTTATCACAGAGAAAAATGTAGCACAAGGCCAAATGATTTGAGGAAGGTTCTGGTTATCAGTAGTCTACCCTAACTTAGCAAATCATAATATCTTTTTAAAAATATAAAGTATATATTTAAAGATTAAAATAAAAGATCTCTTTAATGCTCCCTTTTTCATTTGCTAACTTCTTGTGGGTCCAAGTGGCATAGGTTCATGCTACCCTTGAGTTTTTTATTTTCAAGCTGATCCATTATTCAGCAATCGTGAGGTGTTTTAGAAAAGAGACACACGCCTTTTTCAAAAATAAAACACATGGCGACGAAAAAATGTAGTCATTATTATACTAACAAGATCAATCCATTCAGCAGTGTTAGGTACAGAGATGCAGCCAGGTGATTCAAAACTATATATGTGAAGTTCCCCAACACTTTCTTTGCACGCAAGGAAAACCACAAGTGGTTGAAATCTGTACTAGCTGATATATGCCGCCCCCTTGAACTTCCTAACTCTCCAGTAGTGCTTTCTGTCAAGTATCTGTATCTTATCCCCGAGGCGGTATATGTACCTTTCTCACCCAAGATACTGTCCGCCATACCATATTTGTCCTTCTCTATTTTGACTATGGGTTACGTATATTCCTTGTGTATCACTTCAAGGTGAATTCTGTCTTCTCCCTTGAATACTTTTTCCACGTATTCATGGGATGTTATAAACTCAATATTTAGAATATGGAACTGTTGTGGCGTGAAGACTTCTTCCAATATCTACTAGTTATTTCGACAAAAGCAGGAACCTTTTTTTCGGAGGATGAAATCGAGAAATAACAGGTCTAAAAAGCAAGTCTGAAACGTTTTAATAGGTTATTGCATGTGTAATCGGTCAACTGTTGTACATTTGTTTACAATCCTTAGGAAAACAGGTTTTACATAAACTTACAGAAATGAACATTGGTCATGTGATTAAACATTTTCCTTTCCATTCTTGCTTGACCCAGAAAAATTATTTTTGGATAAGATAGTCACTGGTGATGAAAAATGGACTCATGAGAATCCCAAACAAAGTAGCTACATCCAGGACAGTCTTCAACATCATTTTGCCAGTTAGTGTTAATAGTGCATGAGTCAATCATTATTTAGGACAAATTCTTTTTATGATTTTTTTTGGAAGGTCTATTACTGTAGAGCTGGAAATAGCATTATGAGTGTGGCAGCTTTTCACTTTTGTGACCATTATTTTAAAGATGGCCGTCATGAAATCTTATATTGGCAATATCTCAAACTAATTTATCTATAGATATGATTCTGGTGTCTATACCCACATTTTTCTGTTCGGCGAAGCAGATAAAAGCATTTTTGAGCAATTTAGACAACTATTTTCTGTGTATAAATACAACTTGTATGAAAAATTGAACATGGCTGCCAAAATAAGACTTGCTTTTGCTAATGCTAAATGTCAGTACTATTTTCATCTTGTTGCTGTTCAGCACATCTCTTCATCTCCTCATTTTAATTTATTTGAAATAGTTGTTTCATATTACTTTTCGTAAAGGTCTGGAAACCATGAGTGACTCAGTAGGATATTTACCTACCATTAAGGCAGCAGCAATTGAAATGGCTACAGCTGCTGAGATTCTGAAGAGAAGTAAAAGCATCATGGCTGATTTAAATGTTCAACATGTGGTGCTGGTATTCAACCAAGCATTACATGCAAAAGTCATGGAGGTTTTGTGAAGAAACAAGGAATTGTACCAAGATGTAGTCGTGAGGATGGAAACATTTCATCTGCAATCTGCTTTCGACTCTCGGAAAGAGATTCCAAGATGCAGGACTTACGTGGAAGGGGCAGTCAATGGTGTGATGGAAGGACATCAATATAACAGAGCATTCTGAATACACAGATATGTGTTTATGGAGCCCTCTCAAGGCTGGCAAGGCTTTTCAGAATGGTTGAATAAATTTCATTCGACCAAGAGGAAGTATTTAGAGCAATCAATGGAGCTTGTATCAGATCACCATGACAACCTCATGAAAGATCCACCATGTATTTCGGTCAACTGCTGATCAGTATTTGATCAGTATCTTGCCCATTTAAAGAGCAACAACTGTGCCATGTCATCTTTCTGGATGTCATACGTGTCATGGTTGGCTGAACATGAAGGCGACTGGAATTTGCACCATGTCTGCTCTCTCTGGATTGATTCCTTGGTGCTTTGCTTACAACAAAGTGAACTATTCCTGTTATCTCCCTGAGTATTATGTCAAATCTTGCCATGGAGAACTCCAAGGTCTACGCAGCATTTATGTGGGGTTGTTTTTCAGTCCAACTATCCTCAGAAAACCCTTTTGGAAAGATCCAAGTTAACCAAAGTGTTAGAAAATACAGCTTAAAACAAAGTGTTACGTTTCTACCTGATCACTGAGTATTTGATCAGAAGTGACATACACCATACTGAACTCCAGGATTCTAAAATCTGCTCAAATCTTCAAAAGCAAAACTGTGTGGTGAAGCATTGTTCAGGAAATTCAGGGAGGATCAACTGGAAAATGAACAGCCCCCTGTCAAATTCCACGATCCTATTCCAAAAAATCAACTGAAGATCTTCTCTGACATGAACAAGCAAACCAGGCACATCAAAGCCAATGGAAAAGATATTATCCACAGAGCTGACAAAAAACTCTTTGGCAAAAATGATATTAATCGTACTACAAGTAAAGAACTGGCCATGAAGGAAGTCTTGTGCCATCCACTTGAGTCATTACCTTTGGTCTCTGACTACTCAAGAAGTAAACTTGTGCAAAACCAATAAATCTGTATTAGCAAAAGAAATGCAAAAAAAATAGCCTTTGTAGAAGAGATCCCCCGAACTTTGTTACAATCATTGACAGGATGAGTCTAGTCCACAACGTCAAAGGTGATCAAAAGACGTTTGGTCAAATTGCTTCTACAGTTCTCACATTGGCACTAAGAGAAGCAACCAGTTTGATTGGATTTTTGATCCATGAATGGATGCAGCCTTCCTCAAAACCCATTCTTCAAAACAAACTATATGTAACTTGTAATAACAAGTGCTACCTGATCACAGCAGAACATGAACACAAGATTACTGAGCTCAGATCAAGTCAAGAAGCAACTCCAAAGCAACAGGCTTGGCATTGTGTTTGATGTTTATCATCCTATCAGCTCCTCTGGCACTTCTCTTTTATGCTGAGCCGAGTGTCCAATTCAAGTCCATCAGATCTGGCCAAATTGTTTGTCAAGCACATCCAATAAATCCAGTTTGATCTTTGATCCATGAATGGATGCAGCCCTCCTCAAAACCCATTCTTCAAAACAAACAACTATATGTAACTTGTAATAACAATTGCTAACTGATCACAGCAGAACATGAGCACGAGGTTACTGAGCTCGGATCAAGTCAAGAAGCAGACACATGCCTGTTTCTCTATGCAACACATGCTGCACAAGCTGGATATAAAGCTATTGTTATTGCAGCAGAATACACAGCTGTATTTGCATTATGTCATTCTCTGATGTTATTCCAAGTCCAATGTGCCAGAAACAATCGACAAAAACATGCAACAGATTGATTGATATACAAAAAGAATTGTCACAGCCTTTGGTGTCGACATATGTCAAGATCGCCTGGCAGCTCATGTGATCACTGGTTGCGATACTGCGAGTAGTTTCGGTGGCAAACACAAACTGTTGATGCTGAAACATCAGCAAAGAAACCAAAACCGTATGTCAATCTCTGAAAAAGCTGGGACAGGATTGAGAACAAGCTCCTGAACTGGAGGCTTGTGCATTGTATGGGGCATAAAGATGGAAGTGCAGATATCAACACTCTGCGCTATAACATGTTCTGTAGCAAAAAAAGGGGAGATTGAATCTCATCAATTAGTACCATGTTAAAATGCTCTTTACAAGCATATAGCAAGGGCAAATAACCAAAATGCCATCTGGGAAAGGGTGTTGGTATGTGAACCGGACATCCCTGATCCAGTAGGTCATGGGTGGAAGATGTCTAGCATTGGAAGCTGTCCTGTAACTGGTCTAGATCATGTAAACTTTGTGAACATAATGTACATGCTTGGCAAACAGAATGAAGTGTTCAGATATGTTTAAACTTTGATCCTGTGACAATCAGCCACAACATACAAACAGTGATGCAGATGTTTCCAGTGATGATGAATATGACAACTGATGAACTTAAAACAAAGATTGCTATTTTGAGATATTTTTACCTGATTTTGGAAGGATAAACATGTGATTGTGATCTTCTATATTGCTGTCGATAAATCAATAATAATAAGGTTGGACATTGGTATATGTGTTACTCTTCATTCTTTGCCTCTGCCAATGAAGTTTGAGAGGTATATGTATTCGGTCGTGTCTGTCTTTCTGTTTGTCCATCCACACGATATCTCCAAAAGTACTCAATGAATTTCAATGAAATTTTGGAGCAATATGGTAAGGAAGAATTGGTTAAATTTTGGGGTGGATTCAGATTTAAAAAAAAAAAATTTTCTTAAATATTTTTCCGTTTTCTTTTCATACATTTATGTATACGCTCATGATTATCCACACAATATCTCCAAAGGTTCTCAATGAATTTCAATGGAATTTTGTGTAAGGGTGGGCAATAGGCTATGAAAGTGATTACATTTTGGGATGAATTCATGCATAATTACCTCCCCCTAAATTGTAGTTATATGACCACACTACATAATATTGCCAAAAGTTCATGTCTGTCCACAAGTGTCCAAAAGTTCTCAATGAATTTCAATGACCTTTTATGGAAGGGTGGGCAATAATCTATGGAAGTGATTAAATATTTAAATCTATGCATAATTAACTACCCTACGTTGTAGTTATATTTGTTTCTGTAATTGTATTCCCAGACATTGGTGATAGTATGGTCACAAAAATGGTATTTCTTTTCCATGAAAGCTGTGAGATCCATACTGTTATCATGCATTTTTCAGAAAGACCAGCTACAGGGCTTTCAGAAAAGCACTGGTAACAATTGGCCGAAATTTGTGGTCGGGTTCTGCACTATAAGAATAAGATGCAAACCAGT
>VCCN01000432.1:7170161-7181452 GCA_006491835.1 Architeuthis dux | reverse complement strand
TAAGAAGAAAAATAAATAATCAAAACATTGGGGGTGGGGGCTAATTATTTTTGCCCCCGGGCACTGAGAACCCTTGCCACGCCATTGATGCAAATCTTTTCTTCATTTTCTTTTGTTAATTACTTATAAGAAAGAAATACAATGTAAAATCTGGATAAGTTAAAATTAGCCAACAAATTAATGATTTGGGGAAATATTCTAATGAGACAATGTTGGATAGTTGTAGTAAATATGTGTGAGTCTAATTGTGAAAATTTTGTGTTAATAAGTATGTTAATACAATAGTCCCCCATTATAACGCGGATGCTGGGGTCCAAGAAAGCCAACCACATTATAACTGAGCTGCAATTGCGGGATGGGTATATCCAAGGGTGGGCAATAGACAGCAAGCATAAAATCTGAGATTTGAACAAATAAACAAAAGCATTCTTTAATGTTTGTTATTAGAGAAAATACCACCAAAATAACTACAATATATTACAAGGTATACCAAATTTCAGTGTTTAGAAAAAAAACATTTACATCAATGACTTCTGCAAATTAAATAGTTCCTGAAAAGCTAAGACACAAATTCACAAAATATACAAGATAAATTTCCAACACATCTTTCTAATGATTTTGACACCTTGTGAAAGAACTCAAAACACGGTAGTTACAGCCAGACGTCTGTTGCTGTTGGGTACTGACAGTCAAACTACAAAGGAAATCTGGCCACCTTAAAACCTAACCAGTGCGACAGATCTACTAGTTAAAAAGCGGAGTTCAAAGAAATTGCAAATTAGAAAAACCTTATATTGGTGTATGCCTGTATAATGTATTAGCCTTCTGAGAACCGACAGACAACACAAAAGTACTCACCAATATGGCATGTACGTTGGGTTGTCTGTTTTATCGATGCTCACACATAAAGAGACAGTGCTCACTTTCCCAGAATATTGTAAATTTATACAAAGGTATTGCTATAATCTGGATAATATTTTGAGGATTATTACAGCTGTGTATGTTGTTAAGACAGATTCCTCTTCTCAGATTTCAGTGTATTCACTGTAAGGTGATCCATTGCCTAGTTGGTTTTGTCTGCTTGCCAGGAATACCAAGTAGTGCTGTTATCACTCATATTCTTTGTAACTTGTTTTATTGAGTATATGGGGGGGATAACTGGTCACTAGTGGTATGACATAAACTAAGTCATTTGTCTAACCAACATGCTTTAAATAAAGGAACAAATTATTTTGCAATTCGCATACTGCTCCTAAATTCCTTTACATGGTAGATACTTTCGTGGTAGGGCAAGCATACGTAAAATGGGAGGTAAGTCGTGTTTTTAAAATGAACGATTATCTCCCCTTGGAAAGAAAATATCCCGTGAAGAACTTTAATTGTTAAATTGTTTTTATTTGTGCGTCGTTTTTACCATCGAGGGGGCAAGTGTGTGAAACGTTAAATGTTTGTATGGAAATGCAGTTTTTATTTATTTTATTTGCCCTCTATTTTTAACACCGAATATGTATGGGAATAGAGTAGCAAGCAACTCTCATAGACTATTTTACGCTCTTTTAAAACGTATTGCAATAATTATATTTTCTTTGAAAGTTTAATTTTTGTTATAACTGCAAGAAAATAGCATAAAGTTAGTTTTAAAAAGAAAAGAAAAAATACTTTTGCGTACTGACAGAGGTAGACATATACACGGCACTATTTAAATCGTCGACACCCTATTTTAAAATGTAATTTAAACATTTTTTAAATGTGTTCCCTTGTTCATTAATTACAACGTAGAATTGAACTTTTAAAATAAATGTTTACTTTCGATAAATCAATCATTTTGACGCCATTTTGTTGACAGGTCTTAATATTTAAAAAAATTGAGATTCTGTAATTAAAAAATCTACTAAAAATAATTTACCCTCACAATTGATATACTTTCATCATTATTCAACTGAAATGTGGTAAAAATTGATACATGCTGCATAAAAAAAAACAATGAAATATAGCTTTTTTTTTTTTTTTTCAACACTAGGGGTTGGTATAATCGGTGATCGGATATCGGTCAATGATCGATAGGCAATGTCAACAATAGCAGACGACATGTATGGAGGGCTGTAAGCGTTTTTGAAAGACAGGGGAAATAACTGGGGTCGAGTCAGTTTCTTTAATGATCAGAAGTCACTTGATTGTCAAGACTTTTTTTACTTTACGGCCATCCGTAAAAGAAATATTGTCCAATTAAAAATAACAAAATATTATATGAAAAATTACCCAGTAGCAGTAAAGCAGTAATTTTTTTTTTTTTTTCTTTAATTATTTTATTTGATAAGTTACCTTTTGTTCGTTAAAATGACATGCATTTCGATCTTTGCCAGTAAGTATAAGGAAGAATTTTAAAAATAAAATCGAATTAATCAAAAAAATCTCTTTTAAATCTCTATAAAATATTTAATGTTAATATATATTTTTTTACACGGAAATTAGCCATAAAATATGAGTTAGCAAATAAAAATAAAAACTTGCCAAGAACAATATTTTACTTTAATTTTCAGTTTTTTAAATTCCTAAATAATGCTTCCCCGAGGCTGCTTTTTCAAAAATCTAAACAGAATTTATTTTGCCATTGACCTATCTTTATATATGTATATATGTGCCAAAAATATTATTTGCCAGTTATTATAAATAAAAAACAACCATCAAATAATTTAAGGGTGGGGGATAAAAAAAATATATATAAGTAACAAAAATTTTATCAAAATCCAAAGAATATTTGATTTTTCATAAAATGTTAAAATCTATGTGTTTTGCTCGTGAGAGATTTGGGAAATTTTCGAATGCAAACTATTACATAATCTGTTGTTTACACTGCTACAGCTTTTTGCACTATTTGTTTTCAAAATATCTCTGGTTCTATAAGGTGTACACAAATAATTTTTCCCAATCTTTCTTACTTATGCCACAAATTCCAATGATAAAATTAAACTTTGGACGATTTTGACGTTTTCTTTTCTTTCATAAGGTGTCTATTTCCCATAAGTTTTGTCAGTGAAGTCTGTGGGTATGTCTACACAGAGGATTTCTGAGCAAATTAAGGCAGTGTTTACGTTTTTGACTAAAATTCTATCAAGTTCCGCCATAATTGACAGATCTGTCACCAAAAAATGAAGTCAAGTTTTAAAATTCTTTCAAAAATAGAATTGATCTCAGAGAAATTTGATTCGAAGAAAATTAGTTAATTTAATAATATTGCTTACTTTCCACAGAAAACCTAGTGAAAAATGTAATTATCTACCAGCGGGATGTTTTCTTTCAAGGGAGATATATTTCATTTTAAAAACACAAGTTGCCTCCCCCTTTACGTGCATATTCTTGGGCTTTACCTTAGACTTGAATGCAAATCAGACTATTAAAGAACAGTCTGGCTATGTATTTATTTACTTAGAAACGAAAATGCTAGTCTAAATGGATATTAACATGCAAGAAATTTGTATTCAATGGTCGTATACTATTTAGAATTGTAAATCTTGTTGTCTCTGACCAGATACTCTTCCAACTATTTTAGTGCATTAATTCCATTACAAATGCAGACATGAAATTCAATAATTCCAATTGAGTTTTTATGTGAAAATTTTGGTATTTCAGATTTAAAAGGAAAAGAAGTCAGATACCGCAGAACTGTGAATAAATCTTTGATATCTTCTTCATGGAATTGAAGTGTCAAATTTGCAATTAGAAAAGTTTAGAATGCAAGCTGATTATGTTGGTTAAAATCAGTTCTAGCCAATGCTTATGTATTTGCAAATGCATGGCTGTACTGGGTCAGATGATCTTTTTTTTTAAGTATCACGGAAGATGATACTTACTACTAATTTGATTCTCCTTTCTATCCTGCATGAACTTTTAAACAAAATACCTTCCCCCTTCCTTTTTTTTGTGTTAGATTGTCTGTGCTACTATTTTGTTTTGAAACCATTACCTGGAATTGAAAAATATTAACCCATTTGGGACTGATCTCTCTCTCTAGGTACAAGGTAAAGGTAAGATGCTGTGCTGTTTGTAATGTTGCTAAATGCAATAAAAATCTTTAAAAATTTTAAATTGCATAATGCATGTACATTTTAGAACATTTTATTTTAGTGTGAAACAAAAGTATACTATTTGTATATACAAGCACACATCATAACAATCCTATTTACACAATATCTAGGGCCTTAAACCTTTGCAGTGGTGTAATAAACATTATAATTCTTCTTAAAATCATTTATATCTGTTGATAGTATTACATATTCCGGTAATCTATTACAAGGTCCTACCACTATATTGCTAAAAAAAGAATTTTCTGATATTCAATCTACTTCTATTGGCTTCTATCGTATATGTGTGGCTTCTCAGTCCCTTGTACCCCCTTCTAGTAAAAATACATCAGGGTTTACTACTTCTAAACTTAATCTTAAACATTTCTATTAAGTCTCCCCAATCTCTCCTATTTTCTAATGATGTTAACCATAACACTTTTAGCCTATCCTCATAACTCATACTTTTTAATTCAGGTATTTAGTTGCTCTTCTCTGGACTTTTTCTAAAAAGATTTTTATCTCTCTCCATGCATGTTTAGTCAATCAACTAGTTAGAAGAAGCTGTTATATGAAAATTGCAGAATAGAAATCATCTTCAATCTGTACCTGTTACGCATTAACTACAGTAAAAGGGGAGTATTTTGTGTGTGTGTGTGTGTGTGTGTGTGTGTCTAATATTCTAAATTGAAATTATTAAAAAGAATATTGGAGACCTTCTGTCTGGAACAAGTTCCAGTTTTCTTTGGTTGATCTAAAATGTCTGTTATTGAGTGAAAACTTGTGCATTTTGTGTGTGTATATAGTGTTAATTTGTGCTGTAAGGGATTATTAGGATCACAGCTTATGCATTTGGCCAAGTGTAAGCAATAAACTTTTCTTTCACACATTCTGACCGCACAAATGATCAGCTTGGGTGTTGCGAACCTGTTTGGCAAAGTTTCCAATTTTACCAATGATGGCTGACATCAATATGGAATACTTTGAGCACCATTAAAATCTACACTATGGATATGTGGATGACAACTTTATACTTTGGCCCTCTTGGGAGGATGTAAAACCACTATTAGATCATGCAAATCCCAACAGATCATCAATACAGTTCAGTATGGAAAAACTACAAGCCTGCTTTCCTAAATGGAATTAAAACACTTAAACTTTTTGTGGGAAGGAAGAATACATCTAATAAATAATACTGTTTTTGGTTTAAAAGAAAATTTAAAAATTGTAATTTAACAAAATGGTCAAAGTGATCAGGTCTTATTTGTTTCAAGAAACACAGAAAATGTTTATTTAATTTCCCTGTGACTAGAAGAATGAGAAAAATTCCCACAGATATATTTAAAATGAAATTTTTTGCTGGGGGTCAGAAATTGAAATTTTGTGATCATACCATGTAATTTTCTAATTAACTTTGATTTAAAATGAAAATTATAAGAAAAAAAAATGTAATTCAAATATTAGCTGATTATTTTAAAAAATAATTTTTGCATGTATGAGGTGTGAAACCTTAAAAGAAAAGAAAAAGAAAAACAAGAAAAATATTGCAAACAATGATGACAATGCATATTTACTTTTTGTCAAAGAAATAATTGCTGCTCTAGTCCTAAATAATATAGGAAGATAATTCTTTCTGTTTTTTTTTTTTTTGCAAAATATTGTAATTTTTACTCTTTAAATAAAAGAACACATAATATTTTAATACAGCACTGTTTTATAAGGTAGAGGTTGAGTTTCTGTTCCTATTTCTGTTATACTTTTAATAATATTTTGTTTCTGGAACGAGATTATAAATTGACATACTTTTTTTTCTTTTTTTTCAATTTCGAATTGTATGAATTATCTAGATTTTATTTTTAGTCTTAGACAAAAAAACAAGTTATTTCCCTTACATGGTCCCCAGCCTCACTCGTTTTCCATATATTATTAATACTAGACGGGCAAGTATTTGTTGTCCAAAAAAGGAATTAATAAAGTAAACTAGCATTCCAAGAGAAATTATGAATCACCGCCACTTTTTGTTTCTTTTTCACCTTGTAAATTAAACAGTGGTTGGTGGGCAGTGATCACTAAAAATCCAAATTTTAAAAAACAAGTGAGAATGCTGCTGGACACAAACTAAGGGAGCAATTTGGCATAAACTTACATTGTAAATTGAACCCAACACACACCCACCCACTAAAAACCTATTTTGGAGGGGGGGGGCGTTTAAAAAAAAACTCAACCATTTTCCCTACCCATTGAAGGGATTGTTTGTGCAAAGTTTCAGGTTTCTATTATGAAACATTAGGGCTGAGCGAAGTCCAGATACATATAAATGTTAGAACACATGAATAACCTAAACCCAGCAACAGTGTTTAAACTGGTCTGTTGTGGGTAGCGGTGATTAATAGATAGATATTGGATAATTGTTTTAATGGAATTGTAGAACTTGTAACCTGGAATTAGACAAGATCACTAGTCATCAAAAACCTAGTTTAACAAAGTACTGCAAATTTTAATGTTTGTAGTTGGTTTTGATATTTTAATTATAACTGTGTAATGTTTCATATGGTCATTATCTAATTATTGCTTATCCAACTTTAATCCCCCAAAATTATTCAATCACTCCAAAATTTCTTATTCAGGAAACTAGGTGATTATATATTAAATTTGGTTGCCATTCATTCTATTTTTAAGTGAAAACAATTATTCATACATAATACAGAGCTGTATTCCATGCATTATTCAAAGTAGTATTTTCATCTTACATGGGTTCAAACCTGACCAAAGACTGTATAACGTCCCATGCAGTTGTTGTAAATTACACATTGTATATTCTTATATGGAGAGAAAAGGCAGCACATTGGCCACTTTGGAATTGAGATTAAAATAAAGGAATCACCCTGGAAGGTATGGAAGATGAAGGAAGCCATACATATTTTTGTTAAAAAAAAACAAACTTTATTTATAAGCAAACGGTGTAGATTGCAATACTATAATGGGGAAACAGTTATCAGAGAATGATTTTTAGCTGTTAAGGCCTCCTATTACAGAACTCATTGTTGAGCCAATTAAAAATATTGATTTTTTTTTTTTTTTTTTTTTTTTTTTTTTTTTTTTTTTTTAAATTTAAATTTAAAAAAAAAATTTTTTTTCTCTTCCTCTCCTCCCCTCCCCTCCCCTCCCAGTATTACTCGGTTCTATAGCAAGCGTGAGATTCTGAGACTTAGTTTGATAAACCTTTAATTTATGGTCTTTTTTTAAGGTGATGAAAGTATAACGTGAGATCTAAAAGATCATCATATGCAACGTATACTGTATATGCCAGCGTATAAGTCAACAGCTGCAGCCTAAAAAAATCTGCAAAACAAGGTGTCAACTTATACGTCCAGTATAAAATGTGAACCTTAACCACAGAGTAGTAAACAAGCGGAAAAGCCTGCCTAACACTCGCTGTGCACTACTTACCATAACTCACGGCTCGCCACAAATATTTCCAACTGAAAGTCTGTTTGGTAAAATTGATTTACCATAGAAATGTTACTAAAATAGGAATGTTACCATACAGACAGTAATAAAATAGAAATGATCACCACCACACCCATTTGAAATACTGAACTTGGTGGTAATGGAAGTGACACAGCCTTATTTTGCTAAACACATTTCAGTTCTGAGTACACTTTTAATAAGAACTGTTTTTTTTTCTTGGGGTGGTTTTACTTCTATTTTGGGGGTCAACTTATACAGCAAAATATAGACCTAAAACCTGAATTAACACCTCAGTATTTGGGGGTCGGCTTATAGGCCGGCATATATGGTACCTGAGAAAAGCTAAATACAATATTAGCTGAAATGTTGATAATGGTTATGAAAATACTAGTATGAATGTGTACAATAAAGAAAGTATTAAATTTTAGTATTGCAGACAATACTTCTAGGTCTTTTTTTTTTTTATCTTTCTTTCATTCCAAGCATATTTTTAAGTTTTAAATTTTGGATTAAAAGCTGTACTTCATTTTTTTATTATTAAATAAAAAAAAAAATCCTACTTGTGTTCAATCCCAAAACAAATTCCATTCTCTAAATTTTAATGCTATGATTTAATTTTTGCCTTTCTCCCAATTATTTGCACTATTCCTTTATACTTTATCTGAATTTTGTCAAACTCCAGGACAAAGTCAGTTGACTTTACTTTCCTATGTAACAAGAACAATCCCCACCAAAAATAGGAGTGAACCGATATGTAAAATCCTAATCCCCCTACTGTGATTTGAACTCCTGACCTAGTAGCCAGGTGTCTTACTGACTGAATTAAATTGACAAGTCTTACATATTAACCAACATTTATCATACTGCTACGCATGGGCTTATTTCATTATGTAAAATCCCCATTCCCCTACTGTGATTTGGACTCATGACCTAGTGGTCGCTAAACTGACAAGTCTTACATACCTCCAAAATTTATAGTAGAATTATGCCAAGGAAGTAGAAGTAGGAGCAGAGTTTGACTCTGAACAGCCAGTCTTGTACATTCTCTTCTTGCCTTCTTCATTCTCTTTCTCATAATTACTCAGCAAAATATTTTGACAAATGTTTTTGTTGTTCTCCAATTATACATAACTAAAATATGTGGCAGCCAAGAGATATTCTCAGTTGTACATTGTCAACACGGACATGAAACCTGATTCTAAATAGATCTTTTGAGCTGCTCTGCAAAGATATTGAATGTTAGTAATTGCTCGGCCATTTCAGTTTTATATTTACTATACTTATTTTAGTTTGGCACTAGGCCACAAATGTGGGCACCTAGTGAGACTTGAACTTGTTGCTGTAGTAACAGATTGTGAGAGTAGATTACTAATTATTTCTCCACAGTTAAGTGCCATTATTTCTGAAGACACGAACGCAGACAACAGTGTAAATACGTTTTCAATGTTTTGATTCTTAAATATCTTTAAATGAAGAGAGAATAATTGAGAAATGCAGTTTTTATTTACACTACAATTATGAATAATCATGGAGAATTTAATCGGAAATAATAGTAAAAAAATTAAAAGATTTACACTGTTGTATAAGAGAATAAGAGGGAAACACACATTCTCTCTCTCTCTCTCTCTCCCTCTCTCATAGAAACATTTTCTCTCTCTCTCTCCCACATAGAAACATTTTTTCTCTTTCTCTCTCTCTCACATAGAAACATTTTTTCTCTTTCTCTCTCTCTCACATAGAAACATTCTCTCTCTCTCTCACATAGAAACATTCTCTCTCTCTCTCAGATAATTTTGAGAGAGAAAATGTTTCTATGATTGATCTTGGATCAAATCAATATCCATGCAACATGCAAAATATCAGACCTCTGGGACTTTTAGTTTGGCCGTGATGCTCATTGCAGTCACACACACAAAATAGTGACTTCTGCATAGTATTAGAGATTAACTCACGTGCAATATTTGTTTAACTCTTAAATTCATTCAAAGAAAATAGAATGTCAATTTCAAAATTCAAAATTAATGAAGTTTCTATGCGGGCGGCATAGAAACTTCATTAATTTTGAATAGTGTCACAATCGCAGATCCTATATGCAACACCTAAGCTTTAAACATGTCCATTCAGCTTTGTTGAATGAAACTTAATATAAGAATTCAAAAAAACATATTGAACCAAATAAATAATTTTGTAAAGATCGACATCTGTTAACCAAGGCAAAAAAAAAATCAAAACAATTTTTTTTATCACCAGTAATTTTTTTGTGCTTTTAATCTTAGAAGTTCAAGGGGAGTTCTATTTACAATGTAACTGTATGGTAAACTGGATTGTTACTTTCGTTGTGAAGGTTAACAAGGTTTTTTCAATATTTTAATGACTTTTTTTTTGTGTGTGCTCCACACACACACACACACACACCCGCATGTGCCCCCCCCCCAAAAAAAAAAACCTTAATGAAAGCACAGAAAAATCGTCATTAAAAAAAGAAGACTCACAAGGCAAGTAACTGAATACTTTCTAAGCCTCATTACCAATCAACGGACTAAAAGTAATGGTCCAGTTTACCATAGTTACATTGTAAATAGAACACACCTCGTAAAACCTTAAACAATTTTTCTGAAAAATAAAAAATCCCAGGAAGATTGTTAGGGTCTAACGGATTAAAAGCACAAAAAATTACTGGCGAAAAAACGAATGTAGATCTTTTGTTTGATTTGGCAGTGGGGTCTACTGGGATGGATGGTGGAATGGCATTCTTTACTTCCTCTTTTACCTGGTACAACTGACGTTTTCATAGTGTTCCTCACCCTACATATGTTTGGCTATGATTTTTTTTTTTTTTTTTTTTTTTTTTTTTTTTTTTTTTAAAGAGGTATAGTGATTTCTTTAATTCTTTATATTAATTTAACTTTTTCATTTTAAATTTAGTTTTGATGGGATATAAATTACTACTTTTCGTGTCATTCTTACCGCATTAGATGTTTATCTATATATGTATATTTAAATTTATTTAAAGTGTGATATATTTTTACTTTATTCTACCACTCTTAGTTTGAATATCATTCTATGACAGCATTTTGAAAGGGTTTTGGTCCTTAGTAAGCCAGTGGAGTAAGTTAGCTCCATTTCTAAAATTCGGGATTCTAAACTTTTCTTCCAGATATAGCCAGCATTTCCCATTTAGATTGTCTGGTGGACGAGCGTGAGCTAAGATAGACCATTTGATTTGTGGGGTTAATCCTCTTTCTTTTATTTTTCAAACATATTTGGACAGTGACGTGTCTATACTTAGTTTGTGAGAAGGTCATTCTGTGGTTGGCATACCTTTTCTTTCCATTATTTCACCATCCATCCCAGTAAACCCCACTGTTAAATCAAACAAAAGAACTATATCCTCATACCTTGTTGCTAATCTGAAGAATGTGATCAAGCATGAAACACTGTCATTAGTTGTCATTGAAAACTTTTTTTACTAATATAATATATATCTATATGCTGGCTGGCTGTCTCAGGCAGGTTTTCTTTAATAGCTGCGTGGCCAGGCAGTTATGCATAAAATCATGCTGTGTGAATGAATGACTTGGCTCCGCGACCGGAGATTGGGAAGTGTTTTCCACATCTTTTCTGGTCTTCAGTTGGCAGGGCCTGAATGCAAATAATCCTAAGTCGGCGCAATGGCGTTTTAAGGTGAAATGCAACGTGCGCATGACCGACAGTGACCCATGGGTTTGCATGCTATGGTCCACCGTAGTGGCGTGGATA
>VCCN01000432.1:7153205-7169368 GCA_006491835.1 Architeuthis dux | reverse complement strand
AATTAGTATGTATTTAAAAGTATATTAAGTGATTTTTGTATACGATCATATCTGCTGTTGACCAAATTTATTCAGGTTTTATTTTAAAATAATTTTTTGTTTGTTTTTAAAATTGATCTCTGAATACATATTCAGAATTGAGTAGAATTTAAGTAGACTTTGGAAAAGGTCTAAGAAATGGAATATATAAGATTAAAGTTACTTGTAGTTTTATTTAGGATGTAAATTGTTTTGGGGTGTCCTTAGGTGCATTTAGCTTAGAAACTAAATTAATTTTAAAAATATTAAAATTCATAAACAAAACTATTGGTATGTTTTTTTTTTTTTTTTTGTTTTTTTTTTAGTCATTGAAATTATCTTTTTTTTACATATTTTAATATATTTAATTTGGTGTCTACATTTCGATATTAATTCACTTCTTTTATTGTGAAGTTTTTCAGGTTCTTCATGATATATTATTTTTCTTTCAAGCATAGTGTACATCTTTTTGTGATATTGTTGTATGGATATGCTCTAGAAATTATATCCCAGTTTATGATCGGGTTCTTCTTTTAATTTCTATATGTATTGTGATAATGTAGTTGATTTTATATATTCAGTATTATTGAATGTCATTTTGTGGTAACAATATCTTGTTTACCAGGTGTTTTCAGTAACGCCTATTTATATTTTTTCATTATTTTTGTTTTTAGTCGCTACTGTGGCTTTGTATATAACATTATTTGTTAAGCATTTTTGTTGGAGTAGGCATGTATTTTTGTTTTGGCAATTACATACCTATGTAATTGCTTTGGTTGTTATGTGTGTTATTTGTTATTTTATTATGTTTTTTTTTAATTATTCGTTCTATGTTATCAGTGAATGAATAGCTAACCTTTAATTGTTTTTGTTGAATTAGATGTAGTTTATTTCTTTGGGGAAAATGTTTGTCTATTAGTTTAAGGAATATTTTTCCTGTGTTTTTTATTATATGGTGGCTTAAACCATATTATAATCCTTTTTCTTCTATTTTTATTTTTAGTAGTGTGTATTTTATTTCTGTTTTAAAGCCAGTTTTTTTAAGTCTGTATTGTTGAATATTGATATATTTGTTGACTTATCTGATTCTTTTTTACTTATTATTTTTGGTATCTCTTAATATATTTGGATGGTTAGATGCTGTGTTTATATATAGTGGAGGGGTGTTTTCTTTTCTATATGGTTTATAAGTATTGGTATCTAGATTTAGGGTTATGTCTAAAAAATTAACCTCGTTTTGCTGGATATTTATGTTGATATCAAATTCCATTTCTTTAAGTTTTTTTTTTCCCCTTATTTTGTCTGTAATAATGAATAGTGTGATTTTCTTGGTTTGTCGGTCATAACACTGGAATCTTCCACTGTGAGAGGGGGTTTAGTATTTTCCAGAAGAAAATACTTCCTTCCTACCATTGTAGCAGAGCGGTTTGGTAGGGGTGTAGTTAATAGTGATAAAGCTTATCTGCATCGTAATACAAAGAGAGCAAAGGTGATTATAGGAAATTTGGCTTAAAAAGATCTCCCAGGAAAGTAGGTCACCATAGAATTGGCACAGCTTTGGGTAACTGGTGGATTTGCTGTGCATGGATTGGCAGCGCAGGAGTAAAGGGAAACTTTTGAATTTTGGAGGGAGTAGCTGCTGGCTGACTATGAGTGTGGATGTGGATAGTTTTGGACCCTGCGACTGTGACTACAATGAGGCGGCAGTTGACAACGGGACGATGAAGAGAGGTGACCGGAGATAGAATGGAGGTGCGAGGGGTAGATGTAGAAAACAGTAATTCACTTTGTGTCTTCACATTTTATTGGGCAGTTTATAAAAACTGCAAATAAATCGAATTACTATAACACCTATTTTTTTGCATTGCCTCGTTACCTTTCGATATGACCCACCTTCCCATTTTCAGCTGTGACCCAAAAATCTGGCGAACCCAGGCAAGAACCAATGACTGCAGTCTTGTCAGGTACCAGAGTTTCAACAGTATTTTAATGGTGCACCACACGGAACACCATTTCAAACTATGCACTCTTCCCAGTAAACAAATGCAGTATTTTTAAGCTAAACCTGCAGGCCGTTGTTAGTGGGTTCGATCCTCATTGGATCTCCCACTATTGATGTTCTGATACAAAACTTGGTTTTTGTCCGACTCTCACTCAGGTAAAGTTTTTGTTGTACCTCCTTCCCACAATTTGAAACTGGACAGTGCAGTAACAAGAGTTCTCAGTGCCCGGGGGCAAAGATAATTTTGGCGTCCCACCCTTAAAATGTTTTGATGACCTATTTAGTTGTGGCTTTTCTTCCTATTACATTTTTTAGGTAGCTCAGGGTAACGCTACATTGTGACTTTTGTTCCAGGATTCTTTTTTAAATATATTGTATACTTTGCAGTTGTCCAAAAAAATTAAATATTTGCTCAAAAATTAATTAAAAAAATATTTTTTCCAAAAACTTAATTTGAATATTTTAAATTTCTTTATTCCCCATGATTACTTCTAAAATGTTATTAAATAAAACTAAGTTTTAATAACAAACATTAAACGTATACCAATGGGACGCTTCCTATCTCAGGAAAAGATGAAAGCCGATCTAACTGAATAGCTTGCACAATCAGTACTGAAAAATAACAAATTCCCAAAAGTTAGTCATCACATCAGCATCTGGCCACACAAGAAGCAACCACAACATACAGTTTGAAGATAACAACCATGAGGAGGCTGACACATTGATTATCTGCTTAGAAGCAGCTGCAACACAGCGCTCTCCTGAAGCATGGGTGGTCTTCTTCAGCTCAGATACAGATGTCTTGATTCTGGCTGTTGCACATTACAAAAAGCTCTGCAAACACGCTGCGATATATGTATGGTATCAGGTATTTTGGAGATTGAGTCAATCTGGATTGCACTGGGACAAGACGAGGCAGCAGCGATGCAGGTATTCCCTGCATTCACCGGCGCAGACAATGTTGAAAGATTCTCTGGAGTAGGCAAAACCAAGTGGTTTCAACACTACATGGAATTTGGCAGGAAAATCATCTCAGCACTGATGAAACTAACAGTAAGATGCCCTAACACAGGATGTGAAGGATGCATTGGCCAACTTTGTATGCTTGATATATACTGCCCAAAGGGCATCCATATAACAAATATTCCTGACCTAAGGTGGCATTTGTTTTGCAAACATCTAGCAGAAAGCTGCCTCGTACAGTTGGTGCCCTTGAGGAGCACATTGAACGCGTGTGCATACAGTGTAGGGTATGGTGCCAAGCCACCATGATGTGGCAACATCTGTTTGACCCACTCAAAACTGACTATCAGAATGAACATTGTGAGATACTACCTATCACCACAAAGGTTCCACTTGCACCACAGGCCATTGTAGAATCGGTCAGGTGTCAGTGCACAACCCAGAGGTGTTCATGCAGAAAACACAACTTGGCTTGCACAGACCTTTAGTTCAGGGCCTACCCTGCACCCCCCCCCCCCCCCCGATCCTACAAGTAGGGTACCAAAATGAATACCTAGCTTCACGTTTCAGGCTATAACTTTTTAAACCCAACAGATACAAATCAATAGACTTTGGGCTGTGTAATTGAAGATTTCACGTAAAATGATGAATACTTAACTTGCATTAAATTCTCAATTCAAATTCTTCTTACAGAGTTCATAAATTAAAATCATTAAAAAAGGAAAACCTTAAACTCTGCTAAAAACGTAAAAAATGACGGGATTATTTACGTAGGGATTGACACTTCGGCCTAGGATCGGGGTGTAATATCTGTGCGCTCTGCCTAAGATAGGAGTATAGTCGATATTCTCTCTAATCTTTTTAAGTCAGTGTCACAAAAAAATCTTATTTTATGCAAATTTTTTTTCCTGTGACAAAAGTATATGCGCACACACACTTGTAAGAATAGTATTTTCTGTTAGGGTTTTTCATGAATGTTTTATTTCCTATCTTTATATTTATTTTGTACCTCTATTTCTTATATTCATTTCTCCTTCATTTTTAAATCTTAAAAAATCAGCCTAAACCGAATTGAGTCAGGCCAGGCCTAAGTTATGAATAAAGAAAATATATATGAGATTAGGCGTATGCAACACTTGATATTCAAGACCAAATTTTTGGGTCGACCGTTGTTTGGTAAATAATAGTTACGCTCTGTTGAAAATCATGCACAATATGTAGGAAAGGAGAGGTGCAAAATAACCGGTTTCTAAGACCACCAGTAAATAAAGTTGTGCAGTGCCAACATCAGCAGATTAATCTTGTCAACTGACGATGCGTTTAATTGCTTACCTTTATACTTAAAAGTTAAACTTCTGCTGCCCTGTCATCGAAGTTGAAAAAAAGGAAATAAAAGAAACTGATACAATGTTACAATACCCGGGCATCCCAAAATGTTACAATACCCGGGCATCCTCTTAATGTTACAATACCCGGGCATCCTCTTAATGTTACAATACCCAGGCATCCCCTTAATGTTACAATACCCAGGCATCCCCTTAATGTTACAATACCCGGGCATCCCCTTAATGTTACAATACCCGGGCATCCCCTTAATGTTACAATACCCGGGCATCCCCATAATGTTACAATACCCGGGCATCCCCATAATGTTACAATACCCGGGCATCCCCATAACCGACCCAGAATAGTCGTTTTGCTTTATAATCGTGACCTATTTCAATGTAAAATTAAAATACTTGACAAAAACAAGATTTATCTTGAATTTACTTGGTTGAGATTCGGTTAAGCAAACTTAGGAAAAATCTTTTTCATAATTTTTTTTGAGAAAAAGTAACTTTTACAGGGAAGTGAGTGGATTGATTCCAAAGTGGGTGATCGATTTATAGTATATGTATAATGTAAAACTAGACCCTTACTTTGTGTCCATCTTTGCAACACCTGATGTTCAATTTACAATGTAAATATCTGCTAAACTGGACCATTACTTTGTGTCTGCCTACTTAAATATGCCTGCCTATTTTAGCAGTTTGTCAAGATTCGGGGTTAGATTTGCAAGTAATTTTTTGTGTTTTCAATCTATAAGACCTTCGTTGATTGATTGATTTGTTTAGCGGCATTTCAACCCTTGATGGGTCATTTAATGGCGAAATCAGTTTAAAATTAAAAAATAGACTCTTGCAACTTTGGTGAACAGTTATTTTTTTATTTTATTTAAAAAAAAAAATTTTTTAATAGTCTTGCAACTTTGAACGGTTACTTTTCCTTAACTAGAGTCTTGCGACTTTGGTGCAAAAACAGGTGGCCCCTCAAAAATCTCCACCCTAACTTTCTAACATTTTAATAATGGTGACATTAAAAGCTGTGCCGGCTTGCGCACAATCCTGGGCAAACCTGCGCATTTTTCTTGATACCTTTTTCATGAATAAATACATTCATAAATGAATAAATACCAAAAATTGTATTGAAATCAGGTAATTAGTTGATTTTTGCTAGATTTTTAAAGTCTGAGTGTCATTCGCATAAAAATATTCTATATGCAAATTATTCCATACAACAATTGTTTACATAGTGTAAACAACTTTTTCAAAGACAAAAATCTCCAGTTCTAAACATGGGAAACAATTTTTATATCAGAACTTTCTTAAATCATTCTTTTTAAAAATGGCACAAAGATTTATTACAATGAAATTAATTTTTATACAAGTTTTGTGTGTTTTCATTACATATCACTTTTTCGTCAAAAGTGCAGGTACCTAGTTATTAATATTCCTATTATGTAATGTCTGTGACCTGATAGCTATTTATAGTCAGACGATTTGCTGATAAAAAGTAGTTGAATAGCGTTAAAGTAGACACTCACTATTCGACCGTAGATGAATGCACTCTGCCTGCTGTGAGAGGAGTTAGGGTGTATGCCGTGGGCAAAACATCTATTCCTCAAGTAAGAGAATCGTTATAGGCAATTAATTGAAACACATTGCCTGCTCAAGACATTTCAACACTTAAGAAGCAAGTGGCGAGTAAAACAAGATCCGAATGCTGAATAAATACACTTCTTTTAAAGATCTTCCTGTCTGAGATTTCACCATTTCATTACAGACTACAATCAACATAACGTAAATTTTTGAAGACAATACAATTGATATTCTACTCAACGAAATTTGAGGGGTGACCAAGAATAACATTTGTATAAAAATTAATTTCATTGTAATAAATCTTTGGCCGTTCTTAAGAAGAATGATTCAAGAAAATTCTGATATGAAAATTGTTTCCTTATGTTTAGAACCGATTTAGAAACCGATTTGTCTTTGAAAAAGTTGTTTACACTGTGTAAACAATTGTTATATGGAATAATTTGCATATAGAGTATTTTTATGCGAATGACACTCAGATTTTTAAAATCTAGCAAAAATTAACTAATTACCTGATTTCAATGCATACATGCATAATATTAGAAACCATCAACCAAAACTGTCAACACGGGTTTCTTCAGTTTTTGAGTTGGTCTGGCTGGCTATGTATGTATGGCGCATACAGGCCGCACCTATGGTAGAGGGCAGAACATTTAAACATTTATTCCTTATTATTTCTAGAAAACATGTTTTTTGAAAATTCCCCCCCTAAATAGGGGAAGGGTTCAATTTGCAATGTAAGTTTATGCTAAATTGATCTCTTAGTTTGTGTCATGCTTGTTTTTTGAAAATACTTTTTTTAATGATCACAGGCCAACAAAAGGCGAGAGAAGTAACTTATTCATTTATCACCCCCAACATGGCATGCTGCCAAAAGACATTGGTCACGTGACGGTTTCTATTGTTGTTAAAGGGAATTCTACTAACTGACAGCAGAGCCCTAGGCGCAAGGATTTCATGCTCCCTAGGTGAGACTTAAAATCTGCGCCCTCGGTTGTATTCTAACGACTATTTTCTTCAGATTGGAGTGCGCCCTTGACTATTTTACAGTATATCTGTTTCTGTGAACCAATTGGATATTCCCCATTGCACTGACCTTTATCACAAGGTATATTTGGTTTTATTTATGCATAGAAATAAGTGTGTGTGGCACAAGGCCAAGGGGGAGTGATATTGGTCTTCTGCTAACTATCATACTCTTAACTAACTCCATTCAGGTTGCTTTTCACCAAAACACTAATCCTTCTCTCTCCATACATCCAATTCACCACAATACCACATTTGCTCTATGGAACCTACACTGAAAACCCATGTCATATGTATGAAATGTATACAGATGAAAATGGAGGGAGGGGGACACCATACTCTGGTATATGTTAGTATAAGTCTCACTATTCTCATTCTGAGGGAAGAAATGCAATTGTTTATTTGTTGTGTTTTTCCACTTTGCAATTGAGCAGGTCTGTTGTGCCCACTTTCAAGCCTACGCTATTGATACGTAGCGCATTCCAGGTCAAATACCAGGCAGCCCGCACAGTGCGCTCAAAACGCAAATTGTCCGTCGAGCGGATCCAAAGCAATCCCCTCCTATACCCTGGTATAGTCTTTTTTAGGCCGTGAACAAGGCTTGTTGATACCTGTCCAAGAACTGTCTCGTTTCTGCATTTATTTTAAATGAATCTTCAATGTAAACATTTTTCTTTTTGTCTTTAGTCAAATGGTGCAAAGAAAAAAAATCTTTTACGTACTTGTATTTTTTTTTTTTTTTTTTTCACAGGAATTCTAAACACAAAGACCTTTTGACCTAAATGATAAAGTTTATGGAAATGTTTCTTTTAACAAGTTTTCACTTTATTAATCTGATTTTTACAACCAACTACCTCGAACAAAAGAAAAAGATACTGATGAGTTGAGCTTAGTTTAATCTAACACATCAAGGATCAAACTCTTTAGCCTACAAGAGTAACCGGTTGAACATCTGTCTCTATGGCAAGCGCCCTTTGTACGAGGTATGATAGTCTTCTTTTGCTTGTGGGTTATGAATATAAATTAAAAAAATTTTAAAATGGACACAAAAATTCAATATATCAAACTTCAACACTTTGAACACAGGTGGCTGCTTTAGTGGCCACCTTTTGAAAGTCCATAAACACGAGCGGTTGCTAACACATAGGTTTCATTTACAAGCAATGATATGTTCCGACACCCCAGGAATCATCCCCCACTGACTCTAATCTGATCTGGGGACATTGACCAGGCGCATGTTATATTTGCTGTTTGTCTGCCCATGTGAGCTTTAGTGCTCCCAGAATCGTGGCCCTGGGTCCATCATCTGACTCTGGGATATTGAAACAAACACAGCACACGTTATATACCTCCTGGATGTCAGTGTAAGAGAGTCTTACTTGTAAAGGGTATCAGTGTTCTGATGGTGACCAGAGTGAGAAACCAATTTAAGAAAACTTAAATTAATGATAGTGGAAAAAAAATTAGCAGCTTCATATCATGCTTGAATGTGACGTTACTCACAAAGATTCTTTGTTTTCCTTATCTCTCTTTGTTTAGCAAACAATAAAATTCAGTATCGAAAAATAGAGGAAAACTCTCATTTTTGCAGTGGCCTCAAACGAATCAATGTCTTATAATTAAAAATGGTTTATTAAAATATTCGGTCAACAAGGGCACTAGATGTTATATCCGGTCATACAAGTTTCTTTTTTTTATTGTCAATCTCCAGTCCAAGTTGAAGGCTGGAGTTGACTTTGTTTTTCCACCACAACAACAACAATCCTCACCTAATTCAGGGCAGTTTATCTGTCCAGTCACGTTAACCAAACCAATATATAAAATTAACATTTCCCTACTTTGATTTGAGATCACGACCAACTGACTGAGTCAAACTGACAAATCTTATATATCTACAAAAATTTATCTTAGAAATATGCAAGGGCTTATTTCATTACATAGTTTACTGAGCGCATTTACTTTCAGATTGAGCACTTTAGTAAATAGATATAAAAACATATAGGTTTATATGTGCTTATAAAGTGACCTACATACGCCGAGGTGACTTGGGGCGGTGGTAAGATATCGGGCTGTCGACGCAGATATCCGGTTTCAATCCTCGCTCGGGGCACCAAGGCACTTATAGTCAGTAGCCACACTGATGAGTCGTATAAACAACGAAACAGCGCTGTCTGTAGATTTGACAATATATATATATGTGTGTGTGTGTGTGTGTGTGTGTGTGTATGTATATATATATGTAAAAAAATTTTTTTTAAAGTATTTAAAAAAAATGTTATTATATATACAATAAAGGTTGCAGTAATCCTCTTTACTCAGAATAGAGGTAGGAGTGGAGTTTGACCCTGCAGCAGTCAAGCGTGTTATACTCAGGAAAAACATGCTCGTATATTTGACTTTTTCCTTTTTAAGTGATTCTTTCTATATGTTGCTGTTCCACATATAATGGTAGTTCATAAACATTGGTAATTTCCATAGCCGTGTGTGATCATTGTTTCATTTATAATTCAATTTGGCCCGACAGACATAAAAATATTTCTAATCTGGCCCGTTCCCAAAAAGTTTGCCAATCCCTGTTTTCAGAAAAGTCAATGATTGTATTGAGAATAAAAATTTTTACAGATTTTTCACTGATTTTTACGAATAAAAAAAATATGGGAGAGACTTGTCTATACGTAGGTTCATGAATAGGTATATAGCCTCATGATGAAAAAAAGTGTTTATTTTATTACATAAATATTTTTCAACCTACGGCAAAGTAGGCTGACTTAACTGTCAAAAATGGATTGCACCATAAAGACTAATTTGACTGATCATCACTAAAGAAGCTAACATTTTTTTTATTTTTGTACTTTCGAGTTTTAGTAAAAAACAATTATTTTATTTTATTGCTTTTATTAGATGAAGTATTGTGAACAATTTTTTAAATTTTTGACTTCTATTTACATTCATCCTAATTTTTTTTTTTTTTTTTTTTTTTTTTTTTTTTTTAAATCGCAATTTAACTAAGGCCGGTATGGCAGTGTTTGTTTTGTTTTTTGTAAAAAAGTGATTTTATTATTTTTATTTAGACAAAGTATTGTTTGACTTTTAATAAAATTAATAAGTAAAATATGAAATGTCAGATTATAATTTATTTATTTATTCAATTATTTATTTACAAGATTATAAAAAAAAAAAATGTGAACTATAACAATAAATTATTTATTTAGAAGATTACAATTTACCTGCCATTCTGCGAATAAGTACCTTGGTGGCGTGGCTTGCATGTTCCAATGACCCGGAGAGCTATGTTGGCAGAAATTCAATTCTTGGTAGGTCCAAACAAGTCAGACAGGTCAAAGGAAAGAAACTCGACCAAACTTTATTCACCCCCCACCCTGAAAGGGAAGAACTTCTCACCATAGTAGCAAGACTATTTAAAAAATGTTTTTTAAAAAGCACCTTTCACCAGTCGCAAGACTCTATTTTAAAAAAAAAAAAAAAAAAAAGAACCTTTCACAACTACTTAACAATATCCCCAACTAAGACCAGTTCTGGCATTAAATGACCTACTAAAAAGTTGACTTACTGCTAAACCCACCAAACCAAACAATTTATCTGTGAAATATTAGACTTTCCATAATTAATCATTCTAAAATATGTGATACATAACAATATGAAAAAGTTTAATTAAAGATATAATGCTGTGTAGGTGTTAAAATAAATTTCACAAAAATGCATTTTCTGAGCTCTTCTTTCATTTGTTCTCGCCACAGAAATTCGGTAAAATAGGATGGACGTATCGCTTTCTCAGTACCAAACATTCTTTTTATTTTAGATTTTAGGCGAGACCAAATACACTCAATATTTTGAGTGTGCATCTCCCTATTACTCACATTCTCAAAATTTTGTAGACCTATCACTATATAATGTGTGGAATTTTGACTGGGCATTTGTGGAATATCATATGATGGCCAACTGTCGGAAATGATGTCTGTTCCGGATAAAATGTATTCTCCAATTACAGCAAGCAGTGTTGGTGCTGTCCTATCTGCAATTGGTAGAACAAAACACCTTCCAGTGCCTCTTTCAATACCCCCAAATACCCATTGTTCTCGGTGTATCTTTCCTCTGTTATACTTTATTTTAGAGAAATGGGTCTCATCTACTTCGATGACCCTCTCTGTGCCACCGATTCTTATTGGTTTGCGTGAGAAACGTGCCAGACATACCTTCCTGCAGTACTTGACCCATTTCACGCTTGTTTTTCCCTTTGCAATACCAACATCACCAGATGCATCCTTCTGGAGAATATTCTTGCTCCAGGAGTAAATGAATAAAATTAATTGAAAAAATAATTGAAAACTTGGGGACAAATTTTTAAAATCATTTTGAAATGAGTGTGGGAAAGGGGTTAACTCAAAATTCATTAAAAAAAATTTAATTTTCATATTGTTATGGTTCATTACAGCTTGTAAATAAATAACTTATAATCTGACATTTCATATTGTTACATATTTTTATTAAAATTCTAAAAATCCTTTTTAAAACAAAAAAATTACAGTATTTACTTGTGTACAATGCAAGTGATTTAATATTAAAACTCTGGGTTAAAATTCGTTTGTAACATACTCGAGTGTAAAAAACTGATAACATATAGATTACAGTAATCTATTATATGTCATCAGTTTTTTCATTACTGATTTTAGCTAGAAAAATTACATTCGCAATCGCATTGTACTCGAGTTCGAGTAAATAGAATACTGTAAGTATGAGAGTAAAAAATGTTTGCTTCTTTAGCGGTGATCAGTCAAATCGGTCCTTATGATGCAATCAGTTTTTGACAGTTAAGTTGTCCTACTTTGCCTAATTTTCTTCCAACACTTCTTTATTAATCACACAGATCGAACATTATATAGTGAAAACTTCAGATCAATATTCAGCTAATAACTGTGTCAGGCTCAGGCTTTTTGATCCACCCTTATATCAGGTGGGTCCTTTTAGACTAATGCTTAAAATAATTCATAAGAAAAAAGCACTGAGCAAGAATGTTTCTATAAACAGCTGCTTTGAACTTAAGTACTACTTGTCTGGAAGCTCATTTGATGGTGGCCCACAATCCAATAACCAATGGTAATAACCATAAAAAAGAACTGCTCTATTGATCGGCATTGTAATTTTATTATAGCCTACCATACTATGAAATTTCTACTATTACCATAAAATCATAAAACAATAGACTCTCCCACTTAAAGGTAAAAGTTTTTCTGATCAAAATACCACTTACCTACCATTTGATATTATGGACTCTCCCTGTGAGACGAATTCAGTATTTTTCTTTCTAAAAAATCATAGAAATTGCAATATTTTCCCTGGGATTCATTAGTAAATCATAATTTAAAAAAATAATGGATCAGGATGCACATTGTATAGCAATGATCAGCAAGCTTTTCTAATTTCTGATGAGTTTCTCAGTGTCTGTACGAATTCGTTCTTTAGTTATAAAATATTTACAAGCCTGGCTGCTGCAGGGCCAAACCCTACTTCTATTCCGACTGAAGATGATTACTGCAACTTTTGTATTGTATATATAATAAATAAAAATTATAAAAATATATTTTTAGTATGAATGTATTTATATAAGTCCTTGCATATATGTAAGACTTGTCAGTTTGGTTCAGTCGGTAAGAGAGCCAACTACCAATCACTTGGTCATAATTTCAAATCATGGTAGGGAAATGTTAATTTTATAAATGTATTTATTTATTAGAATGAAATTAGTCCTTGTGTATTTCTAACATAAATTTTCATAGTTATGTAAGACTTGCTCATGCCTTCAAATTACAGTAGGAGAATGTTAATTTTACATATCGGTTTGGGTTAATGTGACGGGACAGACAAACAGTGAAGAGTTTACTCCCCTTAATTTGGTGAGGATTATTCTTGTTACGGTAGAAAAACAAAGTCAACTCCAGTCTGACAACAACTTAGCTGAAATACAAATTGAAAATGTCAAATTATCTATGTACCTACTTTTTAATGATACATGAGAAATAGATTTAAGATTTTCCCCCTGATCCATGAATTACCTGTCAACAAAGTTGGAGAGGTATATGTATTTGGACACGTCTTTCCATCTGTCCACCTGATATCCACAAAAGTTTTCTATGAAATGTTGCGGAAAGGTGGGCAATGGTAGAAGAGGTGTAGGCGGATTCAGGAATTTCTTTCTTTTTTTGATTGAGAGATATTTTTTGGTTTTTTTTTGGTTTTTTTCCAATACATTTATGTATATGCTCAAGGCTGAAATTTATTGAGAACTTTTGGAGATGCACATTTACGTCCCCCCATGTTGTAGTTATGTCCAAACCATATAATATCACCAAAATTCCATGTCTGTCCACATGATATCCCCAAAGGTTCTCAACGAATTCCAATGAAATTTTGTGGAAGGGTGGACAATAGGCTATGGAAGAAGTGATTAAATCTTGGGGTGGATCCATACACAATTACCTCCCCTTCATAGTGGTTATGTCCACACCATATAATATCGCCAAAATTTCATGTCTGTCCAGTGGATATCTCCCAAAGTTCTTAATGAAATTTTGTGGGAAATGGGCTTTGCGTAATTTCTTGGAAACAAATTTCGCCAAAACATAAGTAAATTGTAAATTGCTATGAGAGCTAGTCTGTTTAGTCGTTCTTGTGCCATTGTCGATCTGTGTACATTCTTTAGATCTTTTATCTTGGAGAAACTCCTCTCTCCAGTCACATTAGTTATCATTAAACACAAGTAAATCCGTAGTGTTATTTCAACATTAGGGAATGTAGAAGTTAATCTATTGTTTACTACAAGGGTGTAGATATCTGAAGCTTGCAATGTTTCATGCTTGTACCAGAATTCCTCAAATTGTTCAAAGTTTTTAAAGTGAAGAATTTCTGGCACAAATTCAGACTCCATGTCATCTGAGTAAATCTTCTGAAACTTGGCTGCTGCTGCTGTTGAAATGTTTCCATCATTCATTGTTGGAAATTCGACCATGAAACCAAACAATGAATGAACATTTTATGATTCCACCTTAACCTTCTGTCTTCCTCGCAAAGCAACATCTTCAGCATTATCATCATTGATTCGCTTTCTTTTCCAATGTTCTTGTTTTTGTTCGTCACAGTATTCCGTACTTTCTACTTTTTCTTGCTTCATTTTCAAACACTTCAAACTGATCCTGCTGCGAGATAAAAAAGATTTAAGAAGTTTAATAGCTGATTGAATCTCTAGTGTTTCATGTTGAAGTGATTTTCTGACTTGATTGGACCTCTCTAGTATGACAGTCCAGACGTCTGCCAAGAAAACCATTTCCAATTTTGATAGCTGCTTGAGTATAGTGTTTGCTTCATAATGTGTGACAGCCTTCTGATTTACATCTTCTGAGATTAACTTCAAAGCTTCTTGAAAATTGCTGTACCCTTTGGACAAGGCTTTCATGGCATCGGTCCTTTCAGACCATCTGGTATCTGATGCTCTTTTAACTACAAATGTAGATTCACTTCCACTTTAAGGCACTGAAGCATTACTGACCAACATTGAGTTGAACCAGAAAAGAAGTTGTAAAGTTTTTTCCAGTGCAGCTTTCCGCAGCGCACACACACACACACCCCTACCAAATTAAGGGAGTGTGCAACACGTGGAATGTAATGGGCAAAATGATTGATACAGCGAATATGTGCTTGAAGACCTTTGTAGCATCCTGACATGTTTAATGCGTTGTCATAAGACTGTCCTCTTAAATTAGCTACATCAATTCCAATTTGTTCAAAGAATGTCAAGACAATGTTGGAAGGGCTTCTTCAGTGTGACTTGCAATGAGAATGAACATAAGAAAACGTTCAATAATCTTAAGATCTGATTTTCCAACATAGCAAATAATTACAGACAGCTGATCAGTGTGAGATATGTCTGGTGTTGAATCAACACTTAGAGAAACGTATTTGGCTTCCTTGATTTATTGTACAATGGTTTTCAATACTTTGTTTCCCATAATCTCTGACTTCCTCACATATTGTTGAAGATGGATATGAAGCTTTTCCTTGTCCTTGATTACCATATTTTGGTATATGAGAACTAGGAAAAGGATCATCTCAGCAAGTAATTCAAGTATCTCAAGGTGGTTGCCATTCTGTTGCGAATTAAGTACTTCTGTATCAACACGAAAGACTAATCCACCAGATGAGAAACTTTACAGCTGAAACTACTCTTTGCACTACTTTTCTCTTTGTGAATTGGATTTCCAATATTGAATCAATTCGCCCAAGTGCATTTCATCTAGAAATCCATGTCATCATACAGGTCCGATGTCCAGAACTGTTCTCATGTTCTCATATCTGTATAGAGGCAGGTTTCCAGTCTGAAAATCCATCAACGGAAAACTTGGTTTTTGATTCATGTACACCCTCAAAGAGAACGCAAGCAAAAAAATATGCCTTTCCTGTTGAGGGAGAATACATTAGCCATTCCCTTTTTAAGATGCATTTGTTGTCTGCTCTGTTTGCTGTTCGACTGCTGAATTGCGTTTGAATCCAAGATCAAATAAGTTTTGATATTTACTGAGCAGTTCTTCATTTTCTCTTCGTCTTCTCTTGTTGTCTTTTTTTCTTTTGCTTGCCCCAATCACTAACCTCTTTCCTTCCGACTTGATTATTCTGAAAAGCTGGGAAAAAAAATTGCTAAATACTGATTGGGGGGTGACTTTAATTCCGTAATTCAGAAGTGTTTTATTGCAATATTATAAGCTCGGAGACTAAAAAAGGCTAAATTTCAATACTTGGTTATTTAAAAAAATATGTTTTAATGGACAATTATTGAAATTCCAAATAGTCATTTGTCCGGGCACTAAAAGATGGTAGATTTTAACATTGGCTGTCTGGTCGCTAAGAGATGCTAAATTTTAACATTCAACCGCAGTAAATGTACATTTCAGTTGCAGATATTTTGCCACTGACATTTCGGCTTTGTTTTGTTTTTAAAGAAGAAAATGCCTAACTATATGTAATTCAAAATGAAATAGAATCATAATACATGAAATGTAAGTTTGTTGTTTTGTGTTTCATTAATCTTTTTTTTAAACTTCTAGTTTCTTTTATAGTTTTGTTTATTTATTTTTATTTTGTATAAAAAGCAAATAAAACGGGTTGTTTTTTTACCAAATGGCTAAAAATTTTCTCCAGTAATTTTATGAATATAAAAATGTCACATTCGC
>VCCN01000432.1:7118629-7135004 GCA_006491835.1 Architeuthis dux | reverse complement strand
GTCTGTCCATAAACCAAACTTTTGAAGCAGCATGCCAATGAGATGTTTTAGCATGCTCTGACCGATATGCTATGTAGCAGTGACCTTGACCTGTATAAAAAATCTGCATCCAGCCATGGTTAGTTTTTGAACTACACATTCGAGAGTGAATGTGTGTGTCTAGTGTGCTTGGCATTTTTTCCACAAGTTCAACAATGAAGGTTTTAGAAGTCCTCTCATTCGTGGAAATCGTCGCCTGACTGACCGTGAAGTTTCTGAAGAGGTACAAATCTGTAAAGGTTTGTGCAACATGATTTTAAAAGAAAATCTGGGGAAGCACCGCATAGAATTTTACTCATCTGTCAGCAGATGTTGTGGCAACAGGATGCATCATGAGTTTTTCTTTTAAAATCCTGTTGCACAAACTGTTACTCTACTGATTCTTACCTCTTTTGAAATTTCATGGACAGTTAGGTGATGATTTCCACGAATCACAACATGCACTTTTTCAATGTTCCCCCGTTGACGGGAAAGGTCGTCCAGATTTAGCAGCCTCTGTGGTGGATGTTCTTCCCCATTTGAAACTCTGGTACCACTCGTGGCATTGCATTCGGCTCCGACAATCCTCCCCATTGGCCGGTTGCAACAAGTCTCCCCAAAAGTGTTTTCTAATTTGAAACAGAATTTCACACAAACATGTCGCTCTTCTAAAACCTTCATTGTTCAATTTGGAGGGAAAAAACGCCAAGCACACTAGACACATGTTCACTCTCGCACATGTAGCTCAAAAACTAACCAACGTGGCTTGATGCAGTTTTTTTATAGAAACGGTCAAGGTCACTGCTACATAACATTCCAGTCAGAGCAAGCTAAAATATCTCATTGACTTTCAAAAGTTGTTTGTGTGTACAAGTATCGCTCATAAATAAGTACACACCTACCACTGTTTTATAGAAATTTTATTTTCTTCTAAACCAAACCTGGCAGGATTTTATTATTTCTAGTGGAACAATCAAAACGGATAGTAGCAGGTATTATTTATGACCAAACTCTAAAGCATTGAAACTTTATTGCTGTCCAAAGATGAGTACAACAGTTTTTCACTATGGGAGGGTAATAGTGATTGACAGTGTGGAAATGAAAATTTATTAAGATAAAACTTTATGTATTTCGCCTTATTACAAGCATCATCAGAAGTGCAATACAGAAAATTAGCAACCCGTTACATGTTGAGAGCAAAATGAATAAATAAAAACTGGCTGTCTGGGAGAGAATAAAAGGTTTTGGCAGGAGAAATCAGATATGGGTCAAAGAGGTTAGGCTTTGAGGTGCCTCTGACATGTGTGTGGGTAATGTAATGGGATTGTGTGTGAGTTTTCTCTTAAAGGGGTGTAATGTGTATCATCCAATCCTGCCTGTTGTTTGAGTGTCATTTTTAATTTTGATGTGGTGTTGTGTTAAAATCAGTCTATTTAGATGGAAAAATCCTCTGTCTTTGAGATATTGTTTTGCATTTGTAGATGAGAGCAGCTTCGATGCATCTTCATTTAGTGGCATTGTATGTTTTTGATTAAGTGGACTTTCTCTAGGTTAATGGTTGTATTTATTTCTGTGCTAAGGCATTTAAATTATCTTCAAGCCTTAGGGCCCTACAGTGTTCATATTTTTTACTTATTTCTTTTTTTTTAAAAAAGAGCTCAGGCTGTCTCTCAATCTCCTATGTAAACCATGTGGCAGTCATTACATGCTATTACGTAAACACCAGCCGGGTGGGGTGTTGATTACATCCCTAATGGTTGAGGATGTGCTGCTAGCAATATGTATATTTAGTTTGTTTAGGTTTTTGCTCAGATCGGTGGTTGTTTGGTTGATGGTTAGTTTGATTCGTCATGGTGTTTTTTGTCATTCTTCTTATTTTGTACTACATTATTCTCTGGATTTCGTGTGCTTTCCTCCTGGCATTAAGTATGGATAATGGAGGGATCGAAACGATTGTTCTATGTATTCCTCTTCCTCATCTAGGTTCTCGGGGCTGTATATTCTAATATAAAACACACACACATTCACGAATACAACCCCGCACACATTACCCTCTTATCTATATAAGAAACGAAACATAGAGATCACCAGACTTTATCTAAACACACATATCATATGTCCCTTGTTTTTATTTCAATGGAAAGTAAGGGTCCAGTTCAGCTATTATAGCTACATCGTAATAGAATGCCCCTTGCACTCAACATTTTTTAACTGACACTTTTCCAGTGATTGAAAGCCCCCAAAATTTATTCATTTTTCGGCTTTCACAGGTAAAATGGAATTAAACTTAAAAAACAACTAAATAAATGAAGATGAAGGTAAATAAATAGTCAAAAACGAATAATAACAGTTTATAGTATTTCATCTAATAAATAAAATACAGTCGGCCCTCGAATTTCGTGGGGGTTCAGGGTGCAGACTTTAGACTCCCTGCTAAAGCTGAACACCTATTACTCTATTGTACTATACATTTACCACCCATAAAATACCTCAACAGTACTGTACTCTATTGAATGCAATTCATGCCTTACTTTTACATTTACCATCCATAAAATACTTCAACGGTATTGTGCTAAAAAATCGTACCAGCCTAAATTCACATGCTTGATTATAGTTACCTAAGCAGAATGCCTTGTACATTACTTCTATATTAATACATAAGAAAAAAGTTGTGTATTTTGAATGGAAGCTGATATCCTTCAACAAAATTGTTAAAAGGACCTAGCTGCAAGCTCCAACTGATATAACGCTTAGATTCATGAACCTCTGATAAACACTTGTGTAGCTTATTCATGTCCGTTTAAAAATAAAATTTTTTTTAAAAAAACTTTCAAATAGACACTAAAGAGACTGGGACCTCTTCTGTACTTAAAAAACGATTGTTACACATTTCTGGTAGAGCCCTTTCCGTGTACTGTTAAAAATAAAAAAATTTTTTAATCGCCTTTTTTTCTTTTTTTTTTTTTTTTTTTTTTTTTTTTTTTTTTTGAAAAGATCCCTACAGTGACATATTTTTTAATTTTTTTTATTTATCCCTATATTATTTATTTATTTTTTTATGTTTACTACAACTGCTAAAAGTGTTTGGATGTAGTTTTCTAGAATTTCTAATTGATTTTCGGCAAGGTTTTTTCTGCATTTTTCTCTTGGAAATGATGATTCCGACAGTGACATATATTATTTCTTATTTATTTATTTTTTTAATTATATTATTACATTATTCTTTTATGTCTTATTATTTTATTTATTATCTATTTCATTTAAGCAAATTATATAATAATCCAGTTATAATAGACACAAAATATTGGTATATAACATCAATATGTAAGACATTTATGTCTACATAATCTGAAAGTTTCATGACATTAATTAAAGAAATTAACATCATCAGAGACATTCCGATTTCAGCCAGTTTTTGACATTTTCTTGTATGAGTGGTAGGTAGAAAGGTAGCTGACCTTATAGGAGTTTAAGAGTTAACAAATAGAAATGGAACCTGAACATTTATTTTATTTTAATTTTATTTTTGGTCTTAAATGTGAGCCAGCTGCACCATTGATATTTTACCGTAAGAGGCTTAGTCTTTGTACCTTGTAATATCTGGGCTGTATCGGTCATAGGTCATAACGTTCATATTACTAGCATAATGCTTAAGCCAACTGTGCGAGCAGAAGAATGGTCAGATAGATTACCAAAGGCAAAACAACAGGAAGAAATTCTCACATTAAGGTTAATGCCCTCTGGTTTCATTAATGTAGAATTCTTTCAAGAATTCAGGAAACATGTAAAAGGTTAAACCTGCAATATTTAAATGGCTTCATAAGAAAACAATAATTTTTTTGATTACCCTTAATTCAGGGGGAATTTTCACATAGATAATATTAGTTTCTGTTTCCGTTTTCTATTTCTTATTTCATTCTTTTAATTAAATCTAAATTGAAGGAGTTTAAATGTATTCTAATCAACACAATTCATCAACTAAAATCGCTGCATTAATGAAACATTTTGAGGTGAAATGTTCACTTTCAAATGCTGTTTTGTCTATGAATTTGTTTAGTGAGATTTCTGTTATGTTTAGTGAAATTTCTGTTATGTTTAGTGAGATTTCTGTTCCATGAAGTGTTATTTTATCTTTCAACACTTGTTTCTTCTGCAGCATCATGCCCAACAGTGGTCCAAGCTCCCACTGTTATTTCCATGGTTGGTTTGCCTGCCCGAGGAAAGACATACATCTCAAAGAAACTGACCCGTTATCTTAACTGGATTGGAATCAAGACTAAAGGTTAGTGAATTGTTTTTTTTTATTATTCTCTGTTGTCTCTATCTAATTTTTATATGTTCAGGATATGACACATTTTCAATTTATATTCTCTCTCTCTCTCTCTCTCTCTCTCTCTCTCTCTCTCTCTTTAAATTTTTTTATAAATTAATGTTAAGAAAATTTTGTTTGTGTGAAACAAAAACCATAATTGATCTTGAAGCTAAGGTCATTTGTCATGAACAGATTCCCAGAACTTCTACAAGATACAGTTGCTTTGTGGAAAAGAAATTTAAAACCATAACATTATTACTAAAGCCTGTTACAATAACGAGGCTGATTTAACCAAAAGTTAATGATTTTCTGTTATCTGGATAATGAATGTTATGTATTGGAAAACAACACCTCATAATTCTCTTATCTCTTCTGAATATTGTTACCACCATTTCCATTGGTAGTGGGGCGGTTAAGGAGGGATTTTGGGCAGAAATATGCACTTTGGATTAAAAACATGTAACTGTTGGCTGTTGTTGAAGGTTTTTCAAAATGGCCGCCCAGTTCATATAAACACTTATATCTTATGTACATCATATGAGCATGACTTTGGGAACTAAATATATGGATTTATAGTACTGATTGCTAAATTATAAACCTGTGAGCAAGAATATAGTCTTCCATGCAACTCCATGTGTTTAAGAGGAGAGTGCAATCATTTTATAGTGGATCACATCATCTATTATGATTTTTATCCTATATGGGGACGGATAAGCCAAAAAATGTGCACTTTGGGTTAAAAAGCATGAAACTTGGTACATACATGTAGTTGCTCCTACTGATTATTTTTAGATGTGAATCCAGATCGGCAGTGCCTGCTGGTGGCTTTTATTGAAGGTTTTTCAAAATGGCCGCCCAGTTAATATAAACACCCTTATCTTTTGAGCTGTACATCACGTGAGCATGACTTTGGAACTAAATATACGGATTTAAAGCCAGCAATGTCACTAGTTAACAGAAAAGTAGATTAGATATTTATTTAAATTTTAATTTTGATTAGGCATTTTGTCCCAACCAAAGTACTCCTCAGGTTAATTTTTGAACTCTAACATTTAGTTAGAGGTCTAATGGCTATAGCTATACATTTTTGGCTTGTTTAATATTCTTTCAATTATTAAAGAATTATAACAAAGAAGCAAAGAATAAAACAATATATTAACAAGTAATGAACCATGTTTAAAATCAAGAAATAATAAGCAAAAATTGAAACCTTGTAATTGTCATATCCATTAAAACTAACATAAGCTGTAACTATTATATTGTAGTTTATAGAACCAGAACTGATGTTAATTTAACTACTTGGGCAATGGAATAAGGCTTAACATTTATGTACATATATCCTAAATTCAAAAGGCAATTAACATATTAGGTTTTCCCACATGAAATGGCCATTTATCAAAGGAAAAATAAAAACAATGTAAAAATCTAAACAAGACTGGTTTATTAATCAAAATAAGCTCTATTTGCTTCAATAACTTTTTTTCTATCGGGTTTCAAGTTTAAAGATTCCTTCTTCATAGAAATTTGCGTCTTTCAAAGCTAAAAATTGTTCAAATGCTGTCATTACTGCTTCTGTGTTGGTGTACTTTTTATTGTGAAGAAAAAAGCTCAAGATGCCAAAATAGGTGATAATCTATTGGAGATAAGTCGGGTGAATATGGAGGATAATCTATGATTCCATAATTAAGTTGCCGCAACTTTGTTTTGGTCAGATTGGCAATGTGGGGTCTGGCATGGTCGCACAATACCACCAAACACCATAACTTTTTGTGGGTGTAATGTTTTGGCTTTTCTGTCACATCTAGCCATTGAAGATCTCTTGCGATTGTTGTACAGGATCCATTTTTCATCACTAGTGACAATTCTTTTTAAAAATGGTTCCCTTGTATTCCAAGCTCAGACAGTTGTCCTTGGATCAGTTTCCACAACACTCTTTAAATTCTCATCATCAACTGATTGAGAGTGTCCTCAAGAGTCATTATCCAGGCTCATGTCTCCAGAACAAAATCTGTTCTTTCTGAGCAAGTTCTCATTTCAAATGCAAAATTGGTGTTTTACAGAGTTTGAACTCCTACAAACACAAGCATCTACAAGAGTGTGGGATTATCTTATTAAAACTGATATAATGAATCATAAATTTAAAATTTAAAAGAAAGCTAATAATCAGTTAAATATGTATTACCTGCTTTGGAATTTGTCTAAATCGCAATCATAAAGACAAATGCTCTAAAAACGGTCATTTCATGTGGGACAACCTAATATATACTTTAGTATGCACATGTAGTTAGTCTTTGGAAACAGATGCCTTAATAGTAGTTGGGAACTGGAGAGTGGCCTTGTAACACTTGCACACACCCTGGCATGCTTTTTTGCATCTTGAGCTTGTCCAATAGTTGACCACTTTCCATGAGCCATCCTTTTCAGTTCAACCCTAGTCTGCAGGGCTTTGATGTCTGGGCTCCTTTTAGAGGGCTTATCCCCAGCCATGTCCTCCTTGGTAGACTGCTCTAATCACATGCTGTTTGAAGAGCTGCTTGTGTTTGTGGAATATTCTGTAAAACTCTGGATTTTTTTGCAAAGAGGTGCAGCTGTACCTCATTTATTATCTCTCATTGGTGATGAAAGTACTTGATCATCATAAGTACTGTAAACCACTTTGCCTTGGAAATCAGTGCTTGTAATCTCTCTTGCCAGCATGTGAAAGAGATCTGTTTTGTTCTCATGGACACAGAGAAAACTTTGCCAGTTGGCACCTTACTCCCTTTCCCTTCTTCGCTCTTGTTCTCTTCAGGCTGTTTGGGTTGTAAACATCCCACACAATATCAAGTCTGTGCACAAGATTCAGGTGGTGTTGGGTATATGGTAGTAATACAGTCTTGGTGTAATCATCACAAATCTTGGAGGTGCCTGGTGATAACATTTGAACTATGACAGCACCATCCAAAACTAATGCGGTCACTGGTGGGATTGGTTCTGCTAGAGATTCAAGTAGTGTAAGTAGATCTGCTTTGTTGCCAGATCCCATACCACCAGTCTTGGCAAGTGCTTGGAACCATAGATGGTTTCCTTCCCTTGTTTGGCATGCAATATATAATCTGGAAACCATTTTCAGTCTTCCTTCATGGATTCCACCACAAAATCCTGTTTTTGAGGAATGTTTTTTTTTTTGTTTTTTTTTTCTTGTGGAAACCAACTGTAGTTTGTTCTTGATTGGATGTGTAATTGCCTTTGTTCTGCCAACAAACCTCTCTTTGACAAAATGCTCTTATTGCTGTTTTCCCAGTTTGTATACATTTCCTACTCTCCTGTGGATACTGGAGTCCCTAATGATCTTGGTATCCACTGTTAGCAGATCACCAATGTCTTCCTTGAATGGGTTTCCCCATCTCTTCAAATACATCCACAAGAGATTTCATTTCCTGGGCAAAGTTACTTTGAGCTGACATGGTTTGCTCATTATGTTTTGTTGAATCATTAATGGGGCTGTCTTAAAACTCTGTTATAATATTTGATGTTTCAAGCCCTGCTAACATCCAATGTAGGCAGTTGAACTCCGGTTGTGATCAATATTGTCCACTGCTGCACTGATGCACCTTACAAATTTAGAGGGACAAACCACTCTTCTTTTTTTTTTCATACATGGCACAAACTTTGTTAGCTTTCTCTGTAGAAATCCCTAGGACACAATCATTTGAGATACATAATCCCATGTTGCAGAGAGTGTCAACCAGACCTTTCTTTATTGTTAATAATTTACATTGTTGTAATTTTTTTAATAACTTAAAAAAAGCCAAAATGGCATAGTTATAGCCATTAGATCTGTAACTTTAATGTATTGTTAGACTTTAAAAAAATAATCTAAAGAGTTCTTTGGTTGGAACGAAATGCCTAAAAGAATTTAAATTCAAATAAATATTTAATCTACTTTTCTATTACATAGAGACATTGCTGACTTTAAATCTATATATTTAGTCCCCAAAATCATGCTTATATGATGTATAGCTCAAAAGATAAGGGCGTTTATATTAACTGGGCGTCCATTTAAAAAAAAAAAAAAATTCAACAAAAACCACCAGGGGGCACAGGGGGCAAAATAATCAGTAGGGGCAAGTTTCATGCTTTTAACACAAAGTGCACATTTTTTTTGGCTTATCTGTCTAAATATCATAATAGCTGATATTTTCCATAATTGCACTCTCCTCTTAAACACATGGAGTTTCATGGAAGAATATATTCTTGCTCATAGGTTTATAATTTAGCAATCACTACTATAAAACCCTAGTAAACATTTTTAAGAAGGCAAAATTGAAGTCCAAAATACACTAGCTCATCATTCATATTAGCTAAAAAAAACAAACTATTAAATACTTTGTTACATAAATCAACTATTCGTAAATTTTTATTTCATTTAGAAAATCTTTGACATTAGGAACTTAAATGTAAAAAAGAAATATAGACAAATATTTTCAACATCAACTTTATTGAACATATTTATCATTTTGTTCCACTATCATCTGCCACCTTTCAGTCAACTTCATAATTCCATCTTCCCTGAACCTTTTATCTTTCTCCGCAAAGAACTGCTCTAGCTGTATTTTATAGCCTTCCTGGGAATAGAATTCTTTCATTCAGAGAATTCTGTAATGACCTAAATAAATGGTAATCCGAAGATGCGATATCTGCTGAAGAGTGAAAACTTCCAGCCAAGCAGTAACAATTTTTGCCTGGTCACTAAATGCAGTCTAGAGTTATCCTGGTGGAATACTATACTCTTTCTCTTACCTTAACCCTTTATAGGGCATCCCTAAAAATATTTTAGATATCAAAACAACTTTTTGTATGTAAAACTAGACCTAATTACAAGATATTTTCAGTTGCAAAACCCCCTCTGATGAAGTGATCATATATGGTGCCTCACCCAAAAAGTGACCAAAAATATTAAAAAATTAAAGTAGAAAATTGAAAATAAAACATAGAATTAAAGAATAACATTCAATATAATAAATAGATACAAAAAAATGATACCTCTGGGTTGAATTTTAAATGTTATTGTGCGGGCCAAAAACAGGCTAATTTAATGAGGTGTGGTATGCTTCAAAACAGTTTCTGTCTTTGTTCAAGCACAAGTGTACTTTGCAAAGATTGCAGACAACATACAATATTTGCATGTGTCTGACGGGTCCTCAGGTGATCATATATAGTCACTTGCCACATAAAGGGTTAATCCAGATCCTTACTCCAACTGCTGCCTTCAATTGGTCTAATTGGGAGCAGTAATTGCTTGAATTGTCTTTTTCTTCTTCTTCCAATCCTACCATATACAAAGCATCACCTTCTTTGGATGAAGACCAGCCTTTGGTACGGTTAGTGGTGGTTTGTGTCACTGCCCCATCATCTCGTGCATTCCATGTTGTTGTCAGGTGTCAGCTATTCATCACATGTCACAATTTGTTTCAAAAACGGAACATTTTCCTTACATTTAAGTAACAAATCCAACACGGAAATACAGTTTCCCACTTTTGTGGAAGCCTCACATCAAAGTGACTAACTTAATCAAGCTGGTGCAAATGATTTTTAGTGGTTGATTTGGATATTTTGAGTATTTCTCTTGTGTCCTATAACATTGATTATTCTTGAGTAATGTCTTGAGTTGATTGTTGTCAACCTCAACTGTGGAGTATCGTTCAGCAAGAAATCTCCAGCACAAAACTTAACAAATTGTTGTTTTGTTATGTTCAATCATTCACAGTACCTTCGGCATAAACTGCACAAATTTGTTATTTGTGTTGTAAACACGTTTCGGCCGCTCCATTCTTTGGCCTTCTTCAGGTGTAAAATAAGTGCGGATTTCATCCCGATGTGGCTTCCACTTTTCAACAAACCTAAACCCAACAAGACACAGAAACACCTGGGCCATGTGCTATAAGGTTTTAAACATAACTCCTGTCTAATCTATCACACTCGGATTTTACACCTGAAGAAGGCCGAAGAATGGATCGGCCAAAATGTTGTTTACAACACAAATAACAAGGAGTTGAATCGTCTGAAGAACCATTTGAATATTAATGACCCTTCTCAAAACTATAGAAAATATCTTTTAATTTGATAAAAGGTATAATGGTTTTAAAAAGCAGTTAATTGCTATATTATGAAATTAGTAGATATGTTCAATCATTCACAGTAGCTTTTGGCATAAACTGCACAAATCTTTTATTGCAGTTGAGTTGCATTTTTACTTTTCTTAAAATAAAAAAAACAAAAAAAACATAATCTGCTGAAAATGTAACATATGGTTTTTCCTATCCAATGTTAAAATCGATAAACAAAAATACACCGATTTTGACAAAATGTTTTAAAACATGCAAGCTGATATGAAAGCTGTCACAAATCAAAAGTATTTTGTCTTCCATTGTTTTTCTCTTTCTAGTGTTCAATGTTGGTGAATACAGAAGAGCCGCTACAGATAAATATAAGAGCCATGATTTTTTCCGACCAGACAATAAAGAAGCCCTTGAAATTAGACAGTAAGTAAAATTCATGAGACAGTAAGTAAAATTAATGTTTTATTCTTTCTTTTGAATGCTTACTTTTTCAGCTCAAAATTTCCATAGGTATCAACAAGTTTCCATGATATATTTATTGCACAAAAATGTGAACCTGGACCAAAGAATAAGTATAGCTAGCTGCAAAACCTATGTGAATTGGATATTTAAGTCATTTACATTGACTAGCAGGGAATAGTTTTATGTAAGTATTTACAGGTGAAACCATTTTTATTTATTTATTTGCATTTGACTAAAATTTTAAATTCACTTGAGCTACCAGTGCCTTTTTATATAAGATTTAAAATCTGTCCGCACATTTGAAAAGTAAAAACATACACACTAATCTTTATGAAGTGGTTAGTATATATTATTATACATACATCTTATTAAAAAATAACTCCCAAAAGACAAAACTAATGATGTCAGTTTGAGTATTTTTGAATTTTGCTTTCAGCTGTGTCCTTTCATGCATTTAAGGTTAATGTTTTGCTGATAATCTCGTTTTAATTTCTAACATGAATTTAATATTTCCAAACTTTATTTCAGAAGCCTTGCTTTCTAAAAAATGCACATGCCCATAAGATATAGTGTCTGCATGCATGTGACTAATTAAAGCTTAATACTTTTGGTGTAACTTGCCATTTATTACAATTTTAGCAAATACTTTAAAATAATGTTTTCATATATTGTAACGATGATGCAAATTAAATACTATTCAATTTTATTAACCATACGATTATGTGATTAAATGAAAAAGAACTGTTCTATTACTAGAACGTTGAAAACATTTCTTGTTGAAGAACTGCCTGAAATAATTGCTTTTTTCCTCTCCATAAATGGCTATGATTTATTTCCTTCTCTTTATGCTTTAATGTACTTGCTTGTTTTCTGCTTTTAATGGCTGACTGTGCTTCTTACAGAAAATGTGCTCTGCTTGCCATTGAAGATGCTCAAGCCTTCTTAAAAAATGGTGGAGAGGTTGCTGTAAGTATTAGCCTTCAGTCACTAGTGGTAGTTTGTTGCAGAACAGTTTAGCCATTGGTTAAGCCTATGAAAATTCTATTAACCATTAAGATATATGGATTAAAACATGGCAATCTAAAAACCCATATTGCTAAAGAACAAAATAAAATCACTTTGACAATAATGTCTTTGTATTCTACAGTAAGACAAATGTTGATTCTTCTTGTTTGATTTTGCAACTATTTCGTTATGAAACTTGCTAATAGCCATCATGAAAAATTATTTTTTTAGATTCTCCAACACATTTCGCTCTTAATAAAATTTCATTTATTTTATATTTATTACCTGAAAAAACTTAATTCTTAACGTGCATAATTCATAATGGTAAAAATATACATTAAATAAGTACGTTTTACTTTATTCTGAGGCAAGCATATGAACATATTCTATTAGATCTAAACCTGGATGCTTCATTGTTCAAAACATGCAATATTGACTCTTATAATGACCCCCTTTATATTCATCTTTCCTGTTGAGTAACAATTGATCCCCACTTTTATATATATTTTTTTTTTATATAGAATCCAAATGCCAAGTGAACTTGAATATTTATTATTACATTTATCAATTGAAACTTATATGGCCATATTACCTTCTGTTTGAGCATATTTAGCCATGTCATGTCGAGTTCTTAGTGATTGCAGAAATTTATTCTTATAGGGATGTCATTATAACAATGTGTAGGTAATACTTTTGCCATGGTTGTCTTGGTGATACAAAGGAGAGTTATCAGTATTTGGAAGTGTTTGTATTTTTGTGGCCATGGGTCAAATGAGGCTTTGGCTTCATAGATTCTCTCTCCCTCTCTCTCCATCAGCAGTGGAAATGGGGGTGGGGAGGAGTACACATGGGTATGGTGTATACCTACTTCTCAATTTCCAGGTTTTTTGTATGTTTAATACAATGCCTACTAATAGACATTATTGTAGAACCCCATTCCCAATAACCAGTCTTGCCATATACCTAGTTCCCAATACACATTTCCATCCCTGATCTCAATATGGTAGGAGATACTCACTCCTTTATTTTTCATAAGATAGTTTTCGATATATCTATTTTTATGGAAGCAAATTGCATATTAGCATTATGCTGCTCATACCAACTTGAACATATTGGAATGTTATGAAATCATTATTTACAATATCTTTTAAGTTTTCAAATGGTTCTTCGGACGATTGAACTCCTTGTTATTTGTGTTGTAAACACAACGTTTTGGCCGATCCATTCTTCGGCCATTTTCAGGTGTAAAATAAGTGCGGATTTCAACCCAATGTGGCTTACACTTTTCAACAAACCTAAACCCGACAAGACAAAGACACAGAAACACCCGGGCCATATGCTATAAGGGTTACCCCTCTTAAACATAACTTCTGCTTAACCCATCACACACGGATTTTACACCTGAAGAAGGCCGAAGAATGGATTGGCCGAAACGTTACGTTTACAACACAAATAACAAGGAGTTCAATCGTCTGAAGAACCATTTGAATATTAATGACCCTTCTCAAATCTATAGAAAATATCTTTTAAGTTGATAAAAAGTATAATGGTTTAAAACAGCAGTTAATTGCTAAATTATGAAATTAGTAGATATGCCACCCTCAATTCTTCGGGTTTTTTTTTTTTTAAATGGCTACATTTCACTGGTCTTGTCTATGCTCATAACAGTATTTCTTTAATTATACTCAACTTTGTAAAATTTAAAAACTTGTATCGCAATCTCCTAGATGGGTTGTAGCTAGTATGTTAATAGTGTTCATTCACTTGATGAGTTTCAAATTTTATGTCTTGAATTTCTTTTATAATTTAAAAAAAAAATTTTTATATTACAGGTTGTAGATGCCACGAATACTACCAGAGACAGGCGTAAACTCATTGTGGATTTTTTTACAGTTAAAAATAATTTTAAATTGTTCTTTGTGGAATCCATTTGTGATGATCCTTCAATTATTGAAGCCAATGTTTTGGTAATTTTTTTTCATTTGTTATATTTTGAATTTTCTGATCATATTCCTCCACAACATTTCAGACCAAACTGAATTACCTCAACAGCTATTTTTATGCCTTTTAGTTTGGTTTTGTCATATTTTCCTTTGAGATTTAAATTTGAAAGCAATTAGCATATTAAAATGCCATAGCAAATTATTTAATAGATATCACAAAAAACTTGTGGGTATTGTAAAGCAGCAGTTTGCCATTGTCTACTGCTGGATTTCCATCTTAGTGTACGTGTGTATTTTTTGCCAGTTTTGTTCTAGATTAGTTAGAATTTCTGAGGCACAAGTTTTACATTCAGTTACATATCTTAAAATATTGATATTGTTTCTCTTGGCCTTTCTGTATTGTTCAGTCTAGCTATATCATTTTTTTTATTTGGAGTGAAGATTTAAAATTTAAAATCTTTTGTTCAACTAATATTTTCAAAATAGTGAAAAGTTCTTTTGCTATTTACATACATGTACCAATGTGTATAGAATACAAAAGCAAATTTAAAAGGCAGTGATTCAAATCTTATTGCTTGTGATGTTTTGCTTGTCTTCAAGTATTCCATACAAGTGTACAACTATCCTTGAAGAAAAATAATTATTTTTCTATTGAGTTTATTTCCACCACCTCCATGTTTGTTTCTTTCAAATTTAAGCTAAATTCAGCCCACTTCACATGGAGACTACTCTAAAAACCTTAATTCTCGATAATCAGATCAAGGAAAGGGATTGGAAAACAAGTAAAATTGTTCACTGCACAAAGCTGATTTTTTAATGTATAATTTTTCTTTTTTAATTTAAATGTAAAATTGTATCACAAATATTACCTGAGATCTTGCAGTTCTTTGCTTTATTGCTGGTCTTGGCTTTCAAATGCCGATTTACAAACTGTTATATTTGCATTACTTTAACAATTTATCAGTTTTTATACTTGATTGACTAAAATACTTATTTTGTAAGATAAATATCAAATAAAACCTTTTTTCAACCATTCTTTTCCAGGAGGTTAAAGTGTGCAGCCCTGATTACATTGGCATGGACAAAAATGAAGCTATACAAGATTTTATGAAGAGAGTTGAACACTACAATCAAAACTATGAAAAGTTAGATTATAATCATGACCGTAACATGTCCTTTATCCAGATCTTCAACCAAGGAGAAAGATTTCTGGTTAACAAATTGGCAGGTAAGACAGAAGTAGATTCTATATTTTTATGGTAATTTCTGTTATATTTAACTAGCCAAAGCCAGATTTTGAAAATGAATTTAATATTTAACAAACACTTTTAAACAATGATTTCCCCAACACTGTTGATGGCTAAATCAAACTTTTGACCTACCAAAAAAAACCCCACATAATCATAGCAAATTCCTGCATTTGATACTCAGTGAACACCATGTAAGAAAGCAAAGATTATTAAAGTTTAAGAATAAAGTCATCGTTTATCACTTTCAGCTAAACTAATTAGATATTTCCTAACTACCTTTTTGACTACTAGATGTATATGGATCTACATAATTGTAATTTGTATCTCCAATATATTTCAATTTTGAAAACTAAGAATGTTTCTTTGATGTGAAAAATAACCTAGTAATTGCTACTCCAAGGTATTAAAGCTTTTAATTTCAACACCCCCAAGATTATAAAGCTTTTAATTTCAACACCCCTAGATTAAATCAAGACATTCATGAAACAAAACTTTTTAGCTCTAATTTTTGCTGATAATCTTTGAGGACTATAAACAGGAAACTTGCAACCAGTTCTCTGCCTTTTTTTTCTCTTGTCAGTACTGGAAAAAAAATTGAAAATGTCTTTACCATTTATCTTTTTGTATCTTAAAGAGAAAAAAATCAAGCATTATTATTATTATTAGCTATTTAAAAAGTTCAATCTTTTAGAAACTTTCCTAACCTGTAACAAATGGGACAGGGGAGATAAGCAGGGGATAACATTTGTTATAATAGCTGTTTATTATTAACATAATGTTAATTGTCTATTTTATTTTATTTTTTTCGCTATTCTGACACCAATTATTTGCCAACTGATGTAGTATATTATGGAATAACATCCATACCTAAAATTAGTCCCAGAGAAGAAATATCACATTTGTCTGGGGAGATGATATATTACATTTATATAATTTTTAAATAAAATATATTGAACTTCAGAAATCTATACTTATCAGGTAAGATGGATTGTTTTACATGTGGCAACATTTTTCAGTGGGTTCTCGTATTATTCTACATTTTGAATAATTCAAACCAGCACAGTGCAAATGGCACAGGGTTAGATTTTTGGTAAAGTCACATGATCATGGCAGTTGCAAAGGTACAGATAAAACAGATTTTATAAAAGATATACACAAAAAATACAAATTATATGTATCCCCTCCCCACCACCATCACACACACACACTTTTTTTTAAACAGCAGCCATTTTTCAAACCTGACCCTATCTTAATCCAAACTAGTCTGGTCTATGTAGTATTATA
>VCCN01000432.1:7091832-7118328 GCA_006491835.1 Architeuthis dux | reverse complement strand
GGCTCAGGTCGTTTTGTGGAAGGACCATGAGCTACGGGAGAATTAATTTCATTTGGCGGTGGGTCCAGGAATCTTCTTTCAATTGAGAGATTTTTAATATAAAAAAATATAAATAGTAAAATATTAAGCTTGAATGTGTAAGTATTTTAATCCCACTAAACCTCATAATTTAGATATGGGTTAGAAGTTAAGAAAACATTATATTCAAGTCTTTACTAAGAGTGCACAAATTTTAAGATTAGGATATTCTTACTTTTAGTGAGGATATAATGCTCGCTCACTTATGATTTCTTTCTCAATTAATTTAGAGAGTCAAGTGAGGGCCAAGAGTCGTGACTCACTTGGGTGTGACCAATTGATATAAGGGTTTGTGATTACTGACATACATCTTTATATTTTCCAAAGATTCATCTTGCTACTTTTTCTTCATTCTTACAGGACATCTTCAGAGTCGTGTTGTCTATTATTTGATGAATATTCATGTTCTTCCCCGGACAATATACCTCACGCGGGTTTGTATTCTGAGAGATTTATTTTGATATTTGTTAATTTTCGGAGATAAGAAAGTATACATTCATTCATTAGCTGCTATTATGTATTTGTTAGCACAAGAAATGTTTGGAGTCACATAAAATGTAATTGATGTACCACAGTATCTTATTGAGTGGTGATGTAGGTAAACCTACCTCTTTAATAGTTAGTTACTCTGGTAATGACAACAATGGAATAAAAAGGGTTAGTCTTAGAGATTGAATGTTATTTGATGATTGGCTAATGAGGTAATTGTTGCCTTTTCATCATAGAAATCTCAATTATAAAATAACTGAAAATGATATTGACATTGAAATGTATCTAATATCGATATTTTCTATAGTTTTGAGAAGACCCTTCTCAAAACTATAGAAAATATCGATATTAGATACATTTCAATGTCAATATCATTTTCAGTTATTTTATAATTGAGATTTCTATGATGAATATTCAAATGGTTCTTCGGACGATTGAACTCGTTTTTGTTATTTGTGTTGTAAAGATGACTTTTCGGACAATCCAGTCTTCGGCCTTCTTCAGGTGTAAAATCCGAGTATGATGGGTTAAACAGAAGTTATGTTTAAACAATGTTGGAAGCAGAGAAAAATCAAAGAGGCAGCTCACATCAAAATGTCGACTAAATGCATTAGCCAGACAAGTGCGGATTTCAACCTGATGTGGCTTCCACTTCTCAACAAATCTAAACCCGACAAGACAAAGATACAGAAACACCTGGGCCATGTGCTATAAGGGTTATCCCCTTTAAACATAACTACTGTTTAACCCATCACACTCGGATTTTACACCTGAAGAAGGCCGAAGAATGGATCGGCCGAAACATAATGTTTACAACACAAATAACAAGGAGTTCAATTGTCTGAAGAACCATTTGAGTATCTAATATCATTCAACCACCAGGCAGTTCTCATTTTGTTCACTTTTAAAACATACAGAGGGGAAACTTTTCTAAGATATTCAGTTTTCACCTGCATAACATTAAGATGAGTTCTACTATTAGCCAAGTGTAGATTGTTTTGTTGACCTGTTGATACTTACAGCAACTGATTAATACTAATCCTTTACTTACCTTGTAGTTAGATTATAGTGGGTGAAAAAACAGTATTTTGAAAAATAATTTGACAAGTTTCTCATGTATATGTAGGCAACCATGTACAAATGAAAACAAAAGCCTTCATCTCATGAGAACAAAAAAAATGAATATTTTTTTACCTGGAAAATTTAACTGTTTTTGTCTCCATTTTTAATAGCATGGAGAGAGTATAATGAACTTGCATGGTAGAATTGGAGGAGACAGTGACCTTTCAGAACGAGGATGGCAAGTGAGTATTTACAGGTTCTTAAATTTTTTTTAAAAATCTACCATTTAGCAACACCAATGAATTCATTCTTGACTTAATTTAAAGACTGATATAATGACATTGAATGATTTGTAGCTTTTTTAGATTTACCATCAAACTTGGTAAACTTTCTTTTTATTATAAACACCATTATTTGTATCTTTGTATTATAAATTTGTTTATTAACTATTTTGTTTATTACAAGCTATTTGGATTATTTTAAATGTTGTGTTAACTGGATCCCTTTTTCCTTCATTGTTTGACATTTTAAAGTGCTAGAACAAAGTCTGTTACATATTTGGAGAAATCATTGAATCCCTAAATATTAAGCAATATTTTGTAATGTGTGTAATTGATTTGCCCTAAATCTTTGTACATTTTTATGAGAAAAATAATTTCACTTCAAAAGTAGGTATGGTCACTTAAGAAAGAGGGTAAGGTCATTTGAGAAATACTGTAGTATGGACAATTTAGTAGGTATTCAATTTCTATGATAAAAAAGCATTAGTCTCTTACATCAAGAAATTTATGCTTTTGTAGATTTCTCCAAAACTTATTACTACAGAAATCTTTTTTTTCTTCTGTTTGAATCTTCTTTTTTATCAGGATCATATCAAAACTGGTACTTGAGATGGAAAGTAGTACTTCTCATTAATTATTCTGCTATTAACCAAACTTAAATGTCCTTTAATACTAAAGCCACAAGTAGATAAGCCTCTAGGATTGAATAGTTAAATTTCTGGACTAAAGTTCCAGAGCCTCTTGTTGAGACTATGGCACTTAAGCCCTCCCACCCTGGCCACCAATCTAATGCTCTACAACTTAACTAAATTTGCAAATTCACCAGTTTATTCCTTCCTTTTTCTCTGCTTTCTCTCACACTGTCTTCTTCTCCTCCTCCCGCTAATCCCTCCAGTATGCTAAAGCATTAGCAAAGTTTGTGGAGAGTGAGAAAATTCCAAATCTGAAAGTTTGGACAAGTGAAATGAAAAGAACAAAACAGACGGCAGAATTCATCCAAGCTCCCACTGAACATTGGAAAGCTCTTAATGAAATAGATGCGGTAAGTAGACAACTTATATACCTATACGTATTTACAAGCTATCACTTTATTATGATAACTAAACATTCTGTTGTACTCTTTTTATGCCTGTTTTATTATCTCAATTTGATATTATTTTGAATTTTTATAATAATTCATTAATTTGTTTGGTCTGGAATGTAAAGTTTCACTTATCAATATTGTGTTCTTTATATTCTTGATATCCACTTGCTGAAAGATCTCAGTTTCTGGTATTGTAATGCTTCCCTGATAAGAATATATTATGTTTTAATATAATGGGATGGGTCTAAGTACAATATATATATTGGACCTTTTTGCTGTGTACCTTTTTGCATTGGACTGTTTTGCATTGAACCAATGCAAAAGTGTCCAATGGGAAAAGGGCCAATTTATACATATGTGCACATAACATACACACATACCACATACTCACAAGTGCATGTGCACACATATGTCAATATGCACAGAATCAAAAACATATACACATACTCTCACACACACACACACGTGCTACATACACTCACACATATACATATGCCACATACTCATATTTATGCACACATATCACGTACACATGTTGCATACACATACTCATATTTATGCACACATACCACGTACACATGTTGCATACTCACATGTATGCTTACACACATGCCATATATGCACACATATACATTTGGTCTAATGCAAAATGGTCCAACACAGACATATATACACATGCTATGTACAAGTTCACACACACATATGCACACAGATAAATTTAAATATACACAAACATGCACACATTTCACATGTACTACATACTCTCATGCACATGCGCACACATTTGCCATGTATATACACACGACACACACATGCACATACACTGGTTGTATGTGTCTAAATGTAGTATGTATGTGGATGTTACATGTGTATACATATGTTGCATATAGTATGTGCATATGTGTATGTCAAATGTGTGCATGTTTATATTTGTATGTTTATTGATCAGTGTGCATATTTGGCGTGTGTGTGTGAACTTGTACATTTGAGTATGTAGCATATTTGACATGTGTGTGTGCATGCACATGTGAGTATGTGGCATGTGTGTATGTTGTGTGTACATATGTATAAATTGGCCCTTTTTGCATTGGTTCAATGCAAAAATGTCCAGTGCATACATGTATAGATACATGCTACATACTCAAATGTATACATTCACACATGCCACATATGCAAACACGTATACACATACACATACGCAATAATTTGTTTTATTTGTTTTTTTCCATCGTAATTTAGAGTCTATTAAACAACAAATAATGGATATGGATTTTGATATTGGACCTTTTTAAAATCTTGATAATTTTTTCTTGTAAACTAATTAAACTAATTTAATGTTGTTAAACATTTATCTTGCATTTGTTTTTATTTTCTTTACAAGAGTATCATATTCTGTACTTTAGAAAGTAGCTAGCTACAGTTAAATATGTTGAGACGCTAATAATCGAGCATGGATCAATTGTAATTTTTACCATTGATTGTTTTATTTAATTAACGTGTCTTTGATATGCACGGTACCATCTGGGGATGAATTAATCGCGTTAATCAAGGGGAACCTGTTCAGTTCAGTTAGGTAGATTATAAAACCCATAATGTAGACCAAACACATCTCTCTACATAGCATGTGTATGTATGTTGTGTGTGTGATGTTTTTGCTCATTGGACATTGTTGCCCTTTTAGTATTGGATGTTTTGTACATTGCAAGAGGGCTGAGGAAGGTCTTACAATAGTGTCTTTTGATTTGTTTATGTCTTGTTTTGTTTCTTTAAAAATGATAGGTAAATCCTACTAAGACAACCTTATTTAAAATATATCTAGAGGGATTCACTTAGATTCTAAACTTGGACGAGCTAACATCAGGATAGTCAAGTTGTAAAGAAGTTCATTTTTAGTATCATCTTTGTTTACTAGCTAAACTAGGTATGATACTGACTACTACCGTCACCCAGATAGACCATTTATAGCTACCCAATGAGGGGCACATAACTCTGACGGACCATCATCAACACTCTCAGTCTTTTAGTGTCAATCAATTCACATCATTGATTTCTTCTTTTACCATCATGTCTTTGGTAATGGCTTCATCAAGAATCTTCTTTTTTGTTTTCACTTTGAACATAGCATCCAACGTTCCTGGAGAGTGTGAGTAGGCAATCAAAACTTCTTCAGGTTTGATCTCTTTCCACTCCTTTGACAGGTTCCATCCAGTTGATGCTTACGGTTTTATCAGAATTTTTATTATGAACATTTACCCAGTCTGCATATTAGTCTGTCGCTTTTCTTGCCCGAGAAATTATTGTGTATTCAGCCCAGTCGTCATTTATTGTTCTTGCTAGAACATGTTGCTTGTTGTTAGGGAGTTTGCTTCATGGATAGATGGTTTCACAGGAAATTTGTGTATCTTCAGAATTTGTGCTTTGCGTAAAGTCACGGTTTGCAAATTTCACCCATGTTTCATAAGATTGTGTATCTACCAATTTTGGAGGGTTTTTGAAACTTCACAAGTAAAACAAATTTTTCTTTTGTTTAAATCACAAAACAAACAAATTCTTCTTTTTGTTTGCTTCTTTTTAACTCCGTAAAGCCTTCAGTCAAATTAAAGTATTCACAATTTTGATGTAAATTACACTCACACGTGTGTATAAGAGTTTCTATTTCCGACTGAAAAATGCACTTGGTTCAATTTGTTAGCTTCCCTCTAACAATATGAAGAAACGGTTACATTATCGAATTTCAAAATGGCTACAGTATCTTTAACTGGTTAAATCCAAACTGTATCCTTTCTTCTTTTTAAAAAAAAAAATTTTTTTCTTTCTTTCTGGTTGTTAAATTTCGGCTTCTCTTCTTTTGAACAAAATTCAAACCGTACACTCTTTTTTACGTGTCATTCACAATTTCTCTCTTTCTGGTTGTTCAATTTCGGTTCTGCTCTGCTACCATGTTAACTAGCTAAGCTAGGTATGCTACTGAATACTACCATCATCTGGATAGACCAAAATATAGCTACCCAATGAGGGACATGTAACTCTAAAGGATCATCATCAACAATCCTGTTAATGACTTTGTCTATCATGGTATCACCACAATTCCTTAAGACATACATTTTTTTAAATAGTGGTTTGTGTGGTTAAAGTCTTTCTTTTTGCATGTGTGTGCATCTGTATAGTCAATTTTGAAGTTTCTAATTTCTAAGGGTCTTTTGTATGAAATAAAACAAGGCTCTATTTTTAACTTATCTCTCTGTCTCTCTCTATCTGAATTTTATCAGATTCATTATGGGTAAAAAGCTGAAATATGACTTTGTAGGAAATAGATGATTCAAAAATGTTGGTGAAAATTCCAAGCCATTATGCTTGCATTAGCATCATAGGAAATGTTTAACCAGATGTAATTATTCAAAGAGTTTTTCAGATGATTGAACTCCTTCTTGATGTTTGTTAACACATTCAGCCAATCCATTCATCCGAAAAACTCTTTAAATGTTACTGTTTATACTTTTGAGAAGGTTCATTATCTTTTCTATCAGATGAAATTAGTTTTGCTTTTTGTATTTTCTGTTTGGGTAATACTCTGTTTTGATTATTTGGATTTTTCTGTTCCTGTATTGCTTTCGGTTGAGATCTTTTTGTTTTAAGCTTTTAACTTCTTTTCAACAGGGTATTTGTGAATCTATGACATATGAGGAGATTCATGACAAACATCCAGATGAATTTTCTCTGAGGGATCAGGACAAGTTTCATTACAGATATCCAGGTGGAGAGGTAAGTTAACTTCCAGGACATGCACTGCTCCCTTTTTTTCTCCCTTTGTTATTGTTGCTAATATTTAATTCAGTGGTGATATGAGCATGATCACATCTTTATCTTGACAGATTTTTGATTTGTTTAATTAAAAACCTGCCCATTGTAATGCAAGCAAGAATGACATTTTTGATACACCTTTCAGTCCAATGGCACAAATTACTTGTAAATATGCTGAAAGATTTTAATTGACTAATGAACATAATACAGTTATTGTAATAAATATGAACGACTTGACACCGCTTGTATTTGACAGTGGAACTCTTCAATCAATAGCATAAAAAATAAAGGAACTCTTCTGTGAATTGAAAAAAACATTTTTTTTAATTCACTTAATGGTCAAATAATGGTCAGATAATTTTAATAAGACATTATTTTCCATTATACAGCATGCAGTGAATGAAGGCTTAATAATTGTAGAGTATTTTTAGATAATTTCTAGATAATTTCCTAAAACATCTAGATATTTTTTGCCTCAATTTTGGATATAAAAAGTTGGCAAAGTTGGTCATCCATTATCATCTGAGATTTCTGAATGTTTACTTTATTCATTAAATAATTCTGCAATCCTTACAACTCAAAATGGCATCAACTAATACAGAAGTTAAAATAAAGTTATGTGAAGAATTGTCTCTTACTATTTAACATTTTTGGCAGTTCAGAACTATCATAGTTAAGAAACAATTATATATTTGTCTAACACAAATTTGTACTTATTTCTTACTAAGTAATCTTCTTGTTGTAATTTCAAATGTACTATAACTTTAAATCAAATTGTCTACTAACCCAACACATTTAAACTCACACTTACGTTCAATGTAGGTTAGGTAAGATCCCGAATTCCAGTTTAGATTCACTTTTTATCTACCTAAAAATTCTCACTAGCCAGAAAGAGGAAAAAGGAAAGAAAAAAAAGATACAAACGTTGCAAAGGCAAGAGAACGCCCTCCCCCAATCCCGGCTTCCACCAGGGCAAAAGAAAAGCAAAAGTCAAGAGATAGGGTAACTCACTAGATGTGTGGAAAATAGTAATAAACAATATCAGTGACAAACAACTAAAGCTGGACGATTTCTTTTTGCGAACTTTACCAACTTGTTCAGTATTATAATTGAATAAATTTATATTCTATATTGTATTAAAGCTACTTTTGCATTAACATATTTGAAAAGAGTAAAAAAAATGTTAAAATACCCTTTCTCCAGTAACATTCAATTTAACAGACTTGCAGCTTTAATGGACACCCATTCACCCCCTATAAGTCCGTAAAACTGAGGGTTTATTGTATGATTCATGCATATCTGAAGCTTTGAACATTGTTTTATTTTTGTTTTAGAGCCTTAGATGGTCAGACAAAATGTATCTGCTCAAATATAAAATTGCTTTTTTTGTAAAAATATATTTATTTTTATTTACATTTACTGAGAATTGTTTCTGCTTCCCGTGGACAGTTGAAGGTGTGTCCTTGAATTGACTAATATTTTTTTCATTTTTAAAAAATAATTTCAAAATTTAAAACTGCCAAGTGTTATTGTCCTTTAGTAATATTAAATTGATTTGTCTTCTGTTCTAGTCTTATCAAGATTTGGTTGGCCGGCTTGAACCAGTCATTATGGTAAGTTATCATCCCTTACTTTCTATGCTGTTTTAAATAGTTTTGGTTTTATCTTGGTAAATCTTTTATTTTCTATATATTCTGAACTACATTATCTAAGGAGACACAAAAATATTGTCACGTCAAAGAATGACAACTAGTTTTATTTTATTCCTAATTATTTTGTAGAGAATTTTTCTGAATAAAGGCTAATGTTTGCTTATTAGCCTTTTCTCTACAAAATAATTAGGAATAAAATAAAACTAGTTGTCATCCTTTGATGTGACAATATTTTTGTGTCTCCTTAGATAATGTAGTTCAGAATATTTCTGCTATATAATTAAGTCTAAGTTTTGAGTATATATGTAATTAGTCAAGTTGAGCTTAAAAGTTCTGACCATTTCATAAACATTTACTTTGATAATCCGTTATCCTTTTTATCTCTGTGCAAAAGATGGCGCTTAGTATATTTTCACAATTACCAGGAGACCTTGAAGACTAGCTGGTGTATGCTCAAAGAAAATTGATCTGTTAGTGCATTATAAACACAAGAATATATACACACTTTGACCATTTCTTACAACATTTGCAATGAAGATTTGAATTTGTATTATTAGGCCAATGAATTAAATGCATTCCAATGGAAATTATGAATCACTGCCACCCATATATGCTGTGTTGGGGATGATCAATTAAAAAGTTGGAAAAAGGGGTGATCGATGAAGTTACTTCTTGCCTTTTGTGAGGCTGTGATCACAAAAAGGTCTGAATTTTCAAAAAACAAGCAGGCACAAACTAGTGACCAATTTAGTTTAAACGTACATTACATATTGAACCCCCCTCTACAAACCTATTATGGTGCTGGAGGGTTTTAAAAAAAGAAGAAAAATCCAGCAATAAACCAGAGTTGTGGGCAGCGGTGATTAATAAAGTGAATTTTTTGTACAATTAATCTTATTTTCATAAGGTACAAATTTATTATTAAAAATTCAAGTTAAAAACTCTTAAACTATTCTTGCAAAGTAAACTGAAGCATTTTTTAAAAGAATTATTAGCTTTGGGATAAAATAAGGATCTAGTTGGTACCAAATTTGTTGTGCCTTCTGCTATACTTGATTCTGTTTCTTTTATGGATTAATTTGCTATGCAGGAACTAGAGCGTCAAGAAAATGTAATGGTAATCTGTCACCAAGCAGTTGCCAGGTGTTTGCTTGCTTACTTTCAAGATAAAACCTCTGGTGAGTATTTTCAATGTTCAACCTTTTATTTATAATCTTTTATCTTCATCTTTGCCCCCTCTCTCTCTCCTTTCTTTTCTTTTCTTTTTTAAATGACCACTATCATGAAAGTTGTCATTCCTCAGTTTTTCTTTTACATGCATGCATAATTTCTTTTTCTTTGTGTCCATTGTTAGCAGAGAAAAATAATAATGTAAATAGTTTTAGATCTTCCCTGTCTTGTAATTTCTGTGGTCAATTTTCATAGATTGCAATATTGCAAAAAGTACTTTTCTTTTTATTAGCATTATTTAAAAATTTCCAACAACTATTGAAATTAAATTCAAAGGTAACTCTAAAGCATGAAGATATATTTTATAATATAGCAAAAACTTTTACCAACCTCCCATTTATTTCTGTAAATATATCCAACCAAGATGTTAGTTTCTGGACTATTATAAACAATTGCACACAGGGGGTTAACTTTTTAAGCTTTTGATGTTACTATATATTCCAAAATGATTTGATATTTTTGTCTCTCAAAAAAGTATTTTTGTAATATTTGATCTTTTTAATTTTTCCAATATTTTCTTCCACTTAATCAGCCTTAAACGTCAACTTATGCATTTTTTGTTTGGCCTCTTTTTAACTTTGTCTTTTGGTTTGTCTGCTGAAAAGATCGAAACAAACTTTGCATTTCACCTATCAAAGGAGTTTGGATTGTCTTTCTATTTTGTAGAATTTGGCCTCTTTTTTTGTCAAGTTTCTTTTCTCAAAGCAGAAGCTGCAAGATTCAACGGACACCATATTCAACGGAATAAGATATTGTGATGTGGCAGAACACCAGTTGTCTTTCTCTTGTTCTTTTTCATTTGTTATACCCGACCTCCGTTCCTGAAAGAAAAGAACAACCTACAAACTCCTAAGTGTTTATCCCACTGTCTACCTGACCAAGATAGACCAATTAAACCAAAAATTACACAACCTGGAGGGGGGGGGGGCAAACATTCTGTTCATTCTTATTGAACTGATGTTGGCCACCCCTGTATATTAGAGGGAGGGCCGAAGCAGGACTGGTCGACTGGGTGTTGTGGGGTGGTGAAGAGTGCTACACTTTATATTTGAATATTTCCAATGATTTTTCACTCGACAGAACTCATAATTTTTAAGCGTAGTTGCTGTATGATAAAATGGAATTAACATAAGTCATTTACAAATTTTACAATGAAATGTGTTGGGAACGTTAAATCTGATACTGTCCATCTTCAAACTTTGGAATTGTTTTATGTACTTCATTGATGGCCATGAAGCAAGTTGTTTGGTTTTTCACAAAGGTGCTATCCATTGCTAAAGAACCATTTGTAAACACAACGTTTCAGCCGATCCATTCTCAAAACTATAGAAAAAGTCTCATTTGTTTTCACAACTTATTGTTCAATGCTCTAAACCCCACAAAGTTTGATTGACAGAAAATATCTAGCACACACCTACACAATGAATTTTAGTGGCTTCAAAGATGTCAATTGTAAAACGGTTTTGAAAATGTTATAATTCTTGGGCATGTTACAGCTGCTGTTTGCAATTGCCTACTAACTGATGAGTACTATCCCTTGGTCAAGATGTTCACCTGTCCTCATTTGGATGTCAAAGATTCTCTTCTCGGTGAGTTGTGACCAAGTAGCCTCACCTATCCAGCACCAGAGATTGAATTGCAAACCTCACGCCCTCTAGTCCCATGCTCTAATCACTGAGCAACCACTTAGTACCTTCTTCTTCTTCTTCTTCTTCAGCCTTGGGCTGCGTCATCATTCTTTGTCCATCATTGGATGTAGGCCTTTCCCAGCCACCGTTCCGGTCTTGTGCTCTTCTCTGCAGTCTTGGTTTGAATTTGTCAATGTCGTCATGCCATCGGGTCTTTTGACGGACACAGCTTCACTTTTCTATTTTAATTGAGGATGTCACACTGACACCAGTCTGCTCTCCTCCTCTACACTGTGCTTTCCTCTTGTCCCACCTCAGGTGATGTTGGGCATAATTCTTTTGTGCGCTTGTGTTGCATTGTTCTTAGTTTGCAGCTGATCTTTTTTGTCAGGTTCCAGGTCTCTGAACCGTATGTGACTGCATGGTAGAATGCATTGGTTGTAGACTTTTCTTTTCAGAACCATGGCAATGTTAGACTTGAAGATGAAGCTAACTCAGCTGATGGCCTGCCACTCCAGTTTGATTCTGTGCTTGATTTCTTCTTTGAATGGTGTTGCGGAGATGCGTTGGCCTTGGTAGTAATGTAATGGTCAACTTGCTGGATGGTCTAGTTCTTAATTTTGATTTCGATATCTTCACCTAGTTCGTTTACACTTGGGTTTTCTTGAAGTTCATGTAGAGGCCAACTGTTTTGCTCGCGTCATTTAGCTCATTTCTTGTAATACTTATTGTTTATTAGCACTAAGCAAGATATCATCAGAAAATCTCAAGTCTTGATCCCTCTTGATTCCCAGTCCAGGTTGAGAAACACTAATTCAAGACATGCTGTGAAGAGCTTTGGTGAGATGGTATCACCTTTCTCTTGATTGAAGGGTTTGGAGTCTTTATGTAATCCTATGAAGGATCTGAAATTGTTATAGATATGCTGGAGGGTCTTGATGTAGACGAGGGTCAATGCCCTGTTGTATGTGGTCTGATGACTGGTTCAGTTGTGATGGAATTGAAAGCCGTTTTATAATCAAAGGCAAGTGCAAGAGGTATGTTGTATTCAGCGGCTTTCTCAATGAGTTGGTTGACTGTTTGCAGGTGATCAATAGTTGAGTAGCCATTCCTGCCTGCTTGGTCTCGAGGTTGGTTTTCGTCTATGGTTTTGCTGACTCTATCGGTGAAGATCTTGTCGACCCAGTTTAGAAGGCTGATAGGTCTGTAGTTTGCAAAATCTTTTGCGTTGCCTTTTTTTTTTTTTTGTGGAGCAGGATTATGATTACATTGTTCCGTTCAATCAGAAATTTTTCTTTGGTTTAAACAATAATGTTATTTCTAAATCGATTTGTATTTGGTTTTAAACTTAAATTTCAAACTTGGGAAAAATAAATCTTGCACATCAAAATAGATGTAAAATACAGTTAAATTTTCGGTTAATAATTTAATAAAAACTTTGAAAAAAACGCCTGGTATTTTATATGCAATGCATCCTTGAGAGAAATGGAAACGTCTTAATGCACACACGCAATACTATTAATTTACACATACACACACACTGCACCAGTCACTAATGAAGAGAATTTTCACAGATGCTTTTCAAGGAGGCCCGTCCTTCTCAGAATGAGGCAAGGCAGTATCTGTGCAGCAGTTAAAAACTTATCAATGAAACCAGTACATTTTTATTGCAGCCATTCAGATTTGGTCTTTATAATCTACTATATAATATTTGCAATCCTATTGCAATGAAAAAAAATCCTTAGAAAATGTTTCCTTAATTTGCATAAAATCTGTAATTTTCCATTTATTCTAGATTGTCAGAGAAAAATAAAACCTCAGATATGCATTTTTTATATTTTGAAAAGCATGAAGTTTGTGATAATGTAAAACTCTAATTTATGTTTTAAAACTAAGATATGAACAAAAAGTGTCATTTTTTTTTTTTTAGTTTCTTGTTATTGATTGTATAAAACTATGTGAGTGATAGTTTCTTATTTATATCCATTTTTATTAGTATGCATAATACAATTCTGATTTATCTTCAGTGAATAGAATAAGAAAATTAGAAATTATTTCTGCAGATGTCTTTAAATATAAATTCAAACATTGCCTCAGTGCACATACTTATGGCAAAATGAACACGTTAATTTTATTTTTTAAATATTAATTTTCTAAAAGAAAGTATTAACTTTAATGATTTGGAATGAAATGCAAACAAATAATTAAAATCTGACAATTAGCAGATTTCTAATAAATCTTTGTGAAACATGATTGGAAGCTTCAAATACTGCCAACTGCTAAAATCTTGCAAATCAACCATTTTCTTTCTTTTTTCTTTTTAAACATCGTTAATCTAGTTAAAAAAAAACCAGTAAAATAATGCATAATGTGTCTACTTTAAAATAACGAATGTTTATAGAGAACATTGTAAATTCTTAATACAATTTGAAGTGGTTTTTAGCTGCTTTCTATGTTCTTACCTATGTTATTGCAAAGTGATTCATTTTGTAATTTGTGTTGCCTAGTGGTTAATGTCTGACTATACCTAGTTTATGTTTGCAATGTTGTAGTGAGCTGTTCTCTCGTGTTAACTGAATAGTACTTCGTGTTGGTTGGCACACATTTTTGCTTGTCACGGGTTGTTCTTTGATGATAATCAAGGATCACTCTACAAAGTAGGATGTTTTAACAAAGAAACAAAATGTAATGACATTGATGTCTTTTTTCTTCTTTTTTTTTTGTTTTATTCTGTGCAACACTTGAAGGAGCCAATTTTTTAACAGTTTGTTTGATTGTTTTGTTGTTTTTTGGGGGAGGTCATTCTAAATAGTTTTAAGCTTGAAAGTTTTATATGAAATATTTAATGGGTTGTATGGTTTTACATAAAAATTTGACATTAGTTTACTGAAATTGTAATATTGACTTGCAAAAGATTCTAAGTGAAAATTGCTTTTGTAATAGAATAAAGTAAATATGGACTAATTAAATTCAAATAAATTGCTACATGTATATAATTTTAAACTAGAAAGTACTCGGCACATACCTCTGCCATTGTCAGGGCAAGTAATTGTGCATGGATCCACCCCCAAAATCATTCCTTTCATGCCCATACTTCCCAAAAATTTAATTGAAATCCATTGTGAACTTTAGGAAATGTCATGTGGACAGACATGAACTTTTGGCGATATTATGTCATGTGGACATAACTACAGCGTAGTCCACCCTTCCACAACATTTCATTGAGAACCTTTGGAGATATTGTATGGACAGTCATGAATGTATACATAAATGTATGGGGGGAAAAAAATGGAAAAATATCACTCAATAAAAATCCTGGATCCGCCCCAAAATTTAACCACTTTGCCCATTGTCCATCCTTCCACAAAATTTTATTTAAATTCATTGAGTAACTTTGGAGATATTGTGTGGACAGACGAAAAGACAGAACGATGGAAAGACATGACCGAATACATATACCTTTCCACCATCATTGGCAGAGGTGTAGAATCTGTAAAATTCTGTCAAACACCCAACTTCTGTTTGTCTTAAACTGACAGGAACTTTTATAATTCAAAATGAAGTTTTTTGCATCTATAACTTTTGCTGGGGTAGATTATTTTCCCCTCTCAGATATTTTGTTACTGCACGTATGTATTTCACATTCTAAATGCATCTTGAATTTTTAGTTGGACAAATTCACTTTTTGTCTTCATTTCCTTACGTATTTGTGTGGGTGGGTACTTGGGGGGGGAAATGCTTTTGAGAATAAGAAAAGACTACCAAATATATTGTATACCCTTTGTTAATATTATATTTTGACCCATTAACTGAGTATGACTGAAATTTCTGTCATTGCAGTTCTATGGGTAACTCAATTAAATTTCTGTTTCATTGTGATTGATGGCAACTTGGTTCTATCTGTGAGTCAGGGCTTTTATCTTGCAATGGATAACTATTACACTTGCCACCTTGCATAGTTAATGGGTTAACAAAGTGGCTTTCTCTGGAGCAAAATGATTTTAGTAATTATCACTGACCTTAAGTTAATGCTCATATCTTTTATCTCTAATAAAATGTCTATATATTCATCTGTTTGAGAAAACCAACTGTATTTCAAATGACCACTGTTATGAGTATTTAAACAGAACATTGTATATTACAGATTACAAATTGAATTCATCTTAGTCATATTTTCAGTGATAAAAGAATTTAACAAACATTTGTAAAAATAGAATAACATGCTCTGAGAATAAGAGATCTGTTTTGCATTGGTCATGTTAAGTGCATTATAGTAATCTCTATCCTAGTACTGTCTTGAATTAGTCTTATTTATTGTTTGCTGCAAGCTTCAGATTTTTTTTTATTTGCTTCTTTGAGTATTTAGTAGGCAGATGTTTTTTTATCCTCTCACAATTGCTGCTTTTTTGTTGTTTTTTTATCGTCACTATATAATGCACTCATATTCTACATGAGAGGGTATATAAGTTGCAAATCATGGTTGTCAGATTTTGGGACTTGGTGGAATATAACAAAAATATGAATTTAAAAAGCTGGTACATTAGGTAGGGCCATAAAATCTGTTTGCTTTCTTCTACATACCAGCTTTTTAGCAACCTCAAACAAATCTCATTTTATAAGATTTGAGATTTGTTTATCATTTCTTTCATCCAAGTCTCCAATACAAGGATATAGCTATTGGTAGTTTGAAAATCTACTGATTTCTAAATTACTAGTTGTATATTTTACCATTTTATCACTACATGATTCCCTGGGTTATTTATTTCTATTAATTTTCTGGTTAATCAAGAGACGCTATATCCATAATTTTTTTAAAGTTTTGGGAAATGGCACCATTTTTCTTTTCTTTTTTAAAATTTTTTTATCTAATACTGCCCCATTTCTCAAGAGGCCATATTTTAAATATAACTTCTGATTTAATACAGCATCTTTATAGCATCATTATCTCATTGCCTACTTCAGCATATATGCTTTTTCTAGTTTAATAACTTTGTATTTTCTGGTTTTAAAGTTAGATTTACTTCTCTTGTGAAATGTGTTAATGTGCATCAACATTTATGGCCTCGAGACATTTCCATTATTCTAATGTCTGACTTACAATATTTTACAATTTACATGAAAACAAAAACTGTTTAAAAACAAAATTAGAGTTCTTTGCTGTGACAAGATTCTTTCCATAAGATAAACAATCTTATTTCAGTTGTAGGGGTAGCATTAGGAGACACTAGCTGAAATACCCTCCCTATGGATAGCTAGTTCCTGCAGATGGCCTAAACATAGATACATGGAAATTAGATCATTTTTATAGGGGAGACCGCAAATGCAGACCCAAATTTAAAAAAAAATTTTTTAAATGTTCAAAGAGAAATATGTGAAAAAAACGTAAAGTAATAGTAAATTTGCTGGACACAAAATAAGGGACCAAATTTTAGATGGGTTTATTAAAAAAAAAAATGACTGCATTATTTTTTTTTGTTTTATGTATGAGCTTATTCTACAATATTTTAAGATAAAAAATTAATATTAATTAAATCCCCAAAGAAGCATTATTAACCTCCTAGCTCTGAGTCATTGAGATACTATTAGTAACTCCCCTCCACTAGTAGAAATATATATTGACTCCTATTTCTATTATTTTCCCTTAGTTGATATTGTTAACTTAGTGACAAACAATGATGCATGAAAATTTGCATGTATAATCGAATGTGAAGATTACAAATGACTTGTTTTACAATCCCCCCTCTTTGATTTCTCATTAAACCCTTTTCTCTAAAGTGCAAGGCTTTTTTTTTTTACCTGTTAGTATGGGAATGTTTTCTTGGATATGCAAATAAGGCTAGCTGAACAACCTGGTATAGATATTTATTTTAATGGAAGTATGCTAGGAGACAAATGCATAAGGTATCAATTATTTCACCATTTCCCACTTCTAATAGAACAAGTCACATCTTTTTTATGTGACAAAGATTTAGCCTACATTTAAAGTTTTCTTAGTGTAGGATGGATCTTTTGTTATTTAGATCTGTGACTTTCTAATTAGTGGTAGTAAATATAAGCTACTTTTTTTCATTTTACTTTTTTATAATTGTGGACAAGGGATTCTATTTAAAGATTACCGTACATAATGTGACATACCCGAGGAATGCTGGAGACTAGTAAACAGAATAAAGAGGAGAATAATAATCATGAAAAAGAATGATGAAGCATTTAGATTTTAAAGACTATAAACTGAGGCATATTTCTAAAGTAGTGTGAGAGCAGAGGCTTGAATAGTCACGGTGCCTTGGCACATCTCAAGTGACTTTGACCCTCCTTAGATTCAGCAAATTGAGCCTTAAAATAGTTTTTGCTGTCTAAGTGGTCACACTAAGCTTAGTAAATATCTACAATTAAATGAAAGGAACTAGTTAATGATTTTGATAGTATAAAAGTCCGTTTAAGGAGTTTTGCTTACAAAATGGTTTCAAGTTTAAAGTAAAGATCAGGAAGATTCCTCCCTCTGCCAAATATTTTAGCAATCCTTGAATTTGCTTTCACTAAATGTTGTCTTGCATTTCAGGTTTTCTTGGCTTACCGTTTCCAATTTCTTTCAGATTCTTTTTCTATTCCTGGAATTCCTTTTTAATATTCCTTCTTTTTCTATAACAGCTGCACACTATGTAAATCCTTCCATTTCACAGATGCATGAAAAATTCCAATTGAAATCCATTTGATTTCATGAACCTTTACTTCTACTCTTTGCATGAACCATTTGTCTGACATCCATGTTTTGATAGGTTTGTTCTCCAATGCTTTTGTGGTATACTACTTCTATTAGGATTTAGATATGTATAAGACAACCTGGATGAATCAAGGATCGAAACAGTGGCCTGTAGTGGATTATATTCTTGTAAGGAGGCGTGATCTCTAAGACGTCAGCAAGGTGCGAGTTCTCTGCGGTACTGAATGCTGGGCTGATCATCGTTTGGTACACGCCAGATTGAAGTTGGCAGTTAGGCGAAAAGTTAGATCGGCAAGTGTTTCACTGCCAAAAAGGCTGAATGTTTCTTGTCTGAAAGATGGGGAGGTTCGAAAGGAGTTCAAAACTGCAGTGGATGATATCGACACTGGAAATGGTTGGCCCGCTTTCAAAGAATCGGTATATAGTGTTGGCAGTCAGGTTCTAAGGTTCCTGCTGAAAAACCTTCAAGATTGTTTTGATCAAAATGATATAGCGATCGAAGAGTTATTACTGGTGAAAAGAAGACTATTTTCAAGTCTTCTGTGGAATAGGCTATCTATGGAATAAAGGAACAGACTTAATATTGCAATGAAGGAAGCAAAAGTTTGTGTGCAGCAAAGACTTCATGATATGAAAGATAAATGGTAGAGTATAAAAGCTGATGGGATACAAGCAGCCTTAGACTCCAATAATACAAAGCTCTTATATAAAATTCTGAGAGAGGTATATAGATCGTCTTCTTTACAGATCACACTACTACGCTCCAAGGATGAAAAGAAACTTGTTCAAGACCCAGTTAGTATCCTGAAAAGGTGGCAGGAGAACTTTGATGAGCTTCTAAATCGCCCTTCAATCTCTGTTGATGAGGAGTTTGTGAATAGCATTTCAAATAGCCCAGTGAAAGATAGTCTTGCAGATCCTCCCTCTTTTGGAGAAGTTAAATCGAGTGTTAAGAAATTAAATAGTGGAAAATCACCAGGGGTGGATGGTATTAATGCTGAACTGTTAAAGTATGGTGGAGAAAGGATTGCGCGGTATCTTCATAATTTGTTGCAGGTTGTTTGGACTCGTGTATTTGTCCCAGGGGACTGGCGAGATGCTGTAATGTGTGTACTATTCAAAGGTAAAGATGATTGTGGAAATTATAGAGGTATGGCCCTACTGTCTGCAGTGGGTAAAGTGCTATGTAGAATATTGTTGGATCGTTTGCTCTGTCACATTGCTGATGTTCAACCTGAATCCCGATCTGGTTTCCACACTGGTCATGGAACCAATGGTATGATATTCTTGGCAGGACAGCAAAAGTGTTGAACAAGGTATGGACTTGTATCAGTTTAACATCAGGTGATTTGCATAAAAAACCAAGGTACTTGTATCTTTGGTGAGATATCTTTTGTACACAGATGATTGTGATCTGGTGGGCCACACTGAGGATGACCTGCAGCATCTCCTGGATGGTTTTACTAGAGCTTGCACTGCTTCGGGACGCACTATTAGTCTCAAGAAAACAGTGGTAATGTTTCAACCTGCACCTGGTAAGCCGTACAGCAAACCAAATATCTACATATGTGGCAAACGTCTGGCAGTGGTGGACAGGTTTGTGTATCTCGGAAGCACTATCAACAGGTTTTGTACCCTTGACAATGACATCTCCCATAGGATAAAAAAAAGCCAGTGTTGCATTTGGAAAGCTGGAACAACCCCTTTGGGGACAATGTGGCATATCACAAGGAACAAAGATAAAGGTGTGCAATGCTTGTGTACTGACCTCCTTGCTTTATGAGCCACTTACTGATTATGTCATGATTGATGTCTGCCCGACGAAAGATTTAAACTCTGTAATTAAAAATCTTCCAAAAATAAAGTAGCTGTTATAGAAAGATAGGATTCAATTAAAACTAGTTAATTTAATGATTACCTAACTGGATTAGGAAAAGAATATTACTTTTTACTTGAAATAAAGTAAAATATACCTCTCCAATTTTGTTGACAGGTAAAAAATAGATTTGTCTATAACTGGTGTCTGTTAACTCAGTTCAACGGTCAAGTGGGTAGTGAGTCAGCTTTCTTTACACATGTGATGAAACCCTACTTAAATTTGCAAGCATCTTTTGGGACAGTTGAAGTATGGATGACCAATGACAAAACCTGATACAGGTTGAGTATCCTTTATCCAAAATGCCTGGGACTAGAAGTGTTTCAGATTTTAGAATATTTGCCTATACATAATGAGATATCTTAGGGATGGGGCCCCAAATCAAAATATATACTTTGTATACATAGCTGTAAGGTAATTTATGCAATATTTTTAACAATTTTGTACATGAACAAAGTTTGCGGTAACAATAGTTGGTAATAAACTGGCACCAATGTTGTTGTGAATTTGTTTTGATTGGGATTTGTCTGGTCTTTCACCATTTGTGATGTAAATATAGTTTTGTTTCTAAAGAGTTACACAAAGATAACCAAGCTTTTAGTGTAGTCAGAATGAGTTGAATAAAGCCTTGGAAATCGGCCTCATCTTTGAATCATACTGCAGTGGGGTCAGGTGCGGAATTTTACTCTTGTAACATCATGTTGGCTTTTAAAAAGTTTGGGATTTTGGAGCATTTCGGACTTTTGGTTAAGGGATACTCCACCTGTTTTACCCACAATGGCAAAAGTATATTCCCAACATTAGAACACGGTCCTATGACGAGCAACACTGTAAATATAGTGTAAAATATTCTTGCGTTTGAATGCCTTTGCATTGTTTCAGATCACTATTGGGTAAGGTGTCAGCTTCTTCATGACATGTTGCAGTTCAAGAATCGTGGATATAAGTTTAAATGTTTCAGACCTACTTGGCACTTATGTGCAATAAAACCATTCATCAGCATGATTTATAACTCACCTTCTGTTCGTGACATCTTAGTATTAAAAAATTCACAATCTAAATCTCATGACTTCAATCAATACTATTTTAGAAGTCACTGATTTCCATTTTAGTTTTTTTTACTGAAGTACCCTCAAACTATATAAATGTGTGTGTGCACTACAATGTCTTTGCCAATTTCAAATATTAATTCAAACTTATTTGCTTTGTTCACTTACAATAAAATGTGAAATCTATGTTCAGCTCTTCTGTTTATCCACAATTTCTGGCTTACTTGTTGCAAACACAGCTTTTCTTGAACAGATTAGATTTCTTGCTTTAATCTTAATGTCAGACGTGAAAACGGTTGTTTGCAGAGACTTTGAATATTACTCAATTTGGGTACGAGGCGATAATTTATTACAATTTTTGTTTCTATACATTCTATCTGAAACAGTTTAGGAATCACTGGTATGAACTGACCAAATTTGTACGAAGCCAGTAGTTGATTATTGTAAATTGTATGTCAGTTTAGTTTACAGGTTCACAAGAAACATGTTCTGGTGGTTTTGTTGATGCCTGAACTAAGCCACATTAATGAAGCATACTGTAAAAATCAAACTAAAAAATGACATTGGATTAGCTCAGAAAACACTGAACTACAACTGGGGCTCATGTATTGTTTGTTCCATTGCCAACGCAAAATATAGACAGTGCCAAGGAATAATGCATGATTGCATGGAATATGCTCCACTTAATATGTGGGTTAAGTTTGCTTGGCACATTATTTGAAAGATCACACCTGAATTTTCTCACTGTTTTTTTCAAATTTCTTGAGAAACTGAAGCCTATGCAGTGATTTCTTTCTTTTTCATAAGATACTTTATCTTGTGGTTCATCGAATATCTTTGATAAATGAAGCATTGGTAAAAAAGAAGTATGCTACAAAGCTAAATAAAAATTGCCAAGAATCATATATGCAAATCTGAAGTAATCTAATAACATTTAATTCCTCAATTTAAAATATTTTTTTTCCTAACTAATTTCAGATTTTCCCTGCTCAACAAATACTTAACATGTCTCTTGGTTACTGCAATAAACTGCCTTTACACACTTGTGGCTAATCTTGTTCGTTGGCTTCTAAGAAGTCAGGCCACAAACCTTTTTGCTTTGTCTATCTAATTTCATTTTTGTATTTTTTCCTTTTTATGTAACATTTTTATCTCCTTTTCACCACAGCTTGGCACAGGATTGTTACATTTTATCAGTTTTTATTTTCCTTTTTCTTCTCCTGCTTTATAATTTTGACTCCTTTCTGGAAAAGATTTTCCAAGCATTTTAAAAATCTAAATTGAGCAACTTTAATTCACATTGGATTTCTGATCTTTTAAAAACTCAGTCTTTCCAAAATTGTCTTCTATTAAATGATCTGTTAATCCTTTCATGACAAGAGAATGCTCAATAGGAATTGTAACTTTTCTTCTTGATATTAAAAAAAAAAAATAGTGGAATCCTTGTAGACTATTTTGTTCTTATCCTGAAATGGTTAAACAGAACACAATTATGAACTATGAAATCTTACAGGATCTTTTCCTTCTTCTCTTTAATGTCAAAGAAAGAGAGATGCTGTGACTCACTGAAATCAAAAAGACAATTGATTTACTTGTTTTTAAAATAGCCAAAAAATAGAATTAAACAATTTATTTTAAGCACTAACTCATTAACTGCTTCATTGCCTTCTATTTTTCTGTCTGCACCACTACCAACACCAACTCCATGGTCTAGAGGAAACCCCATATGTGCCTGTTCCATGTGAGACTCTAGTGAAAATGACTATGACTCCATTTGGCACGTGCGTGCTAGAAGAAGCTTCGCTGCTAAGGTGAAGTATTTCATGCAATCAACAAAGTCTAGAAACCTTTTTATTTGTCCACTTGATGAATTTGTAGTGAACCATTGTGATTTGATGTTTACTGCTGCTGCCATTGCTGCCGCCGCCGCCATTGCTATTACTTATGCCATCTTTGCACTACAGTCTCCTCAGCCTAATTATTCAGAAAAATGTGACTGCCATTTACACCCCACCCCCTTTTTTTGTTCAATTCTCCCCTCTTATCTTCTGGCTCAGATTTACATGATGTTAATTTTGGGCCTGTCCACATAGCAAAAGTCCAGACATTTATAAAAAGGGGATGAAATTATATATTTGTGTGTACATTCATACACGTAATGAATGGCTGTGTCCATACACATAAGTATTTGCATTTGTACACTGTATACTCTCACAAAAGTTCTAAGTAGGCCTGTTTGTCCCTAAGGTTGTGAACAAGAACACGTTTTGTCTTGTCAGAAGCATGAAGTGATAAAAGCACAATTTTTCTTCTGTTTTCTCATGCACCCAATTTACTAAGGATTATTTGTTACTACTGATCTTATGTTTAACTAAAATATTTTCTGATTTTTTTCAAAACTTGGTATCATTTGGAGACAGAAGATTACAATCCAGTATAATGTTAAAATGATTTTGTAATATTACGTACATTCATTCTACCTTTCAAAAAGTATGCAAGATTGGGGGGCGGACTAAGATGGTTAACAAATCTTATTTCTGTAATTGGAGTTGCATCAGATACTATTGTAGAAAACTTTAAAATTAGATTTAAAAGTGATGCAATACTTTTATAATAAGTTTGTTTTATTTCAGTAGGCTTAAATAGTTGGGAGTTTTAGTTGCTTACTGACCAAAAGAATCTGAAGCTTGAAAAATATTGCTAGAATACTCAAGTTATATTTATATATTTACAATATAGGTATTTGCATTTATATTAAGCAATTTTTTAAATAGCTTCAGTGATTTCTCAAAAGTAAATGTTCTGAAGGTATCTTAGTATATACAATGTCTATTCCTGTTTGAGATGGATTCAGTCTATATAATGGTCAATCTAAGCTTAAGGCAGTGGTGATTACTGCTCTTCTCTAAATGTTGTTAAACAAGGTGTTTTAATTATTGTGTGGTTGGTTTGAATTAATTTCTTCATCTTTTTTTCACAACGTTTCAGTCATGTACTCTCCAGCCTTCCTCAAGTATCCGTTGTCTTTTGGAAAGTTTCACGTTCTGAAAGATTTGATGTCATTCCAGAACACAACAGACACCCTAGAAAGGACAAATGATACACTGCCGAAACATTGTGAAAAAAACCCCGAAAAAACAAAGACATGAAATTAGCCCAAACCAACCACATATTGGCCATGTAATCTGTTGGTATAATACTGTTTAGGCCCCAGCCATAATGCTGTGGCTAGCGAGCTAATCTCTTGTATAAAACTTATTTTCCTCTACAAACATTGAATGTTTGTGTACTTCATGAAGTAACTTTCCAATTAAGTGTGCAGGGGTATTTATTTTCAGTAAGACAATATTGTTACATGCTTGCTTCTAGGGTTTATCATGATTTTAGTTACAATTACAGGTTATACTTGTTACACAGAAACTAGTTTATATTTGCCAAAGGGAAAAATGATATTGTCAGTTACTTTTTTTGTTTAGTTTTTTTTTTTTTTTTTTTTTTTTTTTTTTTTTTTTTTGTCAGTTGTGTGCAAATGTTTTAACATTTGCACACAACTGGTTTGCATTTAACTCAAAATTGTCTTTTCCACCAGATTTTAATAGTGTATAAGGATCAAAAGTTTTTTGTGTTTACTTATAAGTTATTGCATTATTTTTATCAAGCTCCAGTAAGTACGCATATATTCTAATTCACTTTTGTTACTGATGGCCAACTCTTATTGTTACTGATGGCCAACTCTTATTGGCCATATTATATTCAATGCCTTATATCAAGTTGTTCAGCATGAAATTGTCTATTTTGTTTTTAGCTTAACTTTTTTTTTTTTTTTAATATATTACGTTGATTATTGAGTTTTAAAAAATCCATTAATCTTACTATGTTGTATATGCAAATTAGAAAGAATTTTTCTCCAAAGAATTTTTCATTTTATACTTTAATGAGGTAAAACTGAGCTATAACAGAGCTGAAGCTGCAAGGAATATAAATTCCACATTTAGCGACAATGCAGTTAGTGAATGAACAGTAATATTTAGGTTTCAAAAATTTGCAACTCTAGATCTCAGTTCAGAAACTTTCACCAAAACCACATTATTATCCTTGGAAAGTTATGATGAGCATTTAATGGACCAGGAATGGTTTATATATTATAGCTAGCTTCAAAGTGGCCAATTAATGCAAATAGTAAACTATCTTAAAATAGTGATTTCCAAATGCAATCAATGCCCAGTTTGGTAAAGAGAAAGGTGTTATCTTAATGCACAACTGCCCTCATGTTGCAAAAATGTCATTACTAAAGTAGAATCTGTAAGAGATGGTGAATCATTGCTCTCGACTCTCTATTCACCCAACCTTTTTCCTACAGATAATCATTTTTTCTCCGGAAAAAATTTCTCTGGTCAGTATCAAATTTATCTTCAATGAATTTATCAGTTATCTTTTGAATAAAGAATTCTTTAAGAAAGAACTTTACTACCTGCTGCCAAGATGAATTTCGAGTGAATAACATTTTTAATTTTGAGAAATCTGCAATTTCATGTTGAACAATCTGATATAACCTTTGGTATCCTTGTATATTGTATATTTTAATAGCAAATGACAACATAATGCATAGAAGACCCTAGACACCAATGCAAATTATTTGCACCAACAGTTAAAAGAATTAGCATCTATTCAAAATCGGCCATCTACTTTCAAGGTGTCTATGCATTTAGAATACATAAATCTAAAGTTATCATAAAAATGATTTTATTTCCATACTTTCTAGTATAGCTTAATCAAAAAATTAAAAGCAGCATCTCTTAATACTTTTGACTGTATAATTTTCAAAACAGAAAAATTTAAGGTAGGTTTGTATAAATTAATTCCACTGAAATTTCAAAGACAATCATAGAATAACATTGTAAGATTCTAAAATGTACAATTCTCTTACTTTCAGAATGGAACCTAACATTTTTTTTTATGCATAATGTCAGTTGAATGAAAATTTTCAAAGTGTCCTCATTTTTTTCTGAATAAATCAGTTATCCTGTTGTGTGCAGCTATTCTCCCTGCCTTTATGAAAATTTATCAAATATTAGACTATATTGATAAGCATGATATTACAAATCTTGATCAATATATGCATGGTACATATTCAATGTTATGTATTTATATTTTGCATGAGACATTTATGCATAATGCATATGCTTGGTGGTGTTTTTTTGTTTTCATGTGCATTTAATGCATTGATTTAGAATTGCTTCGTTTTCTCTATGCCCCCTTTTTGCTAAAATATTTACTTGGGTTTCAGTTAAACTTTATGGTGTGTCTATTTGCACCGAGTTCAAGTTTATCTTCATATAAACCCGTCTTTATATAATTTATTTTTCTCACATTGACGATCATTAAAAGTAAATCATGTACAAAAATGAATGTGATTGTAAATTGGTAAGCTTTAATTTATCATGACAGTGTATTGTCTTTTTTATTGAACTTACTCCACAGCTTTATCACTGTAGAGTTTAGGCAATATTAATTGATCACTGAATGAAAGTGTGTAAAGTGTATA
>VCCN01000432.1:7066490-7085170 GCA_006491835.1 Architeuthis dux | reverse complement strand
CCAAAAGCCCAAATTTCAGTCAGAAGAAACGAAAAACAAATTTTAATTAAGCAGAATATTGCAATGTTTCAAAGTCATTTTTTGTTTACTTTTATTATCGGCAACATACACACACATACACTGACCGTAGTTAGTTATTTGATAAGTTAGCAATTAAAACTTTTATATGCATGGTTTTTTTGTCATCAGGTGTTGACTTTTTTGCCCCCAAAAATTCTTTTATCATTCCTATAAATATAGATTAATTAAGCTTATTTGTAAAACAAGTTTTTAGATGTTTAATTTTACATTCTTCTTTTCGAAGGATGTGTCTCTCTTCCTCAACAGAAGAATTAAATTGTTCTGTCAAGAATGTTTAATAAGAAATCTTTCAAAAATAAAATAAAAGTTAATTCAATGATTAATTGACTGGATTTAGAAAAAACTTATAATATATTGAAAATTATGCTTGTTACGGCAGAGGTGTCTGCATAAGTTTTATTTGCTAACTTATCAGATAACTAACTACGGTCCATGTATGTATTTTGCCAATAATAAAAGTAAACAAAAAATGACTTTGTCAAACAGTTTGTCTACAAAACATCCTCATGATGAAACTGCTGTCGGCCGCAGCTGACTGTGTCGGTGATACATTGGTCGATGAAACAACCGAGAACCTTTTATAAAGTAATCAAACCACTACGTGCAGTTAGTTTTGTGTAACTAAATCTCAATTGTAGTTAGCCTTAAAATAAAAACCAGATATTCACCCATCTTGCTTTTTATACCATGACAATTGTTTATAAAAAAAAAAAGCTCTTTTTCAAATGTTTTCAGTTCATGGTAACATTCGTCTCTGCAGGGTTGTGAACCATAAAGGGTGTATAACACATGGTTGGTTTAAGCCCTTTTTCCCTATGAGGGGCTTAGGCCATTGATAATGCCCCACCAGCGCACTCAGCTCTGGGCAGTCTTCCCTAGTTCCCCCCCAGGAGTGTCTTCATCTCCATCTCAGTGTCTCAGTGTCTCTGCGTCTCTGCGCAATGTGTTTCTGGGTCTTCCTCTTTCTCTGTGGGTTCCAGATCAGGGCCTGCCTACTGATGTTGCTAGCAGGCTTCCTGAGGGTCTGGCTGATCCAACCCCACTTTCTTCTCTGGATCTGTGTGGTGATTGGTTCCTGGTTTGTTCTCAGACAGCTGTTGTTAAATGTCCGGAATTTACGGAGTCAGGCTTCTGTTATTCTCCAGGTTTCAGAACCCGTATAGAAGGAGCACAGCTTTCACATTGGTGTTGAATATCCTCAATTTGGTGGGTGATCTTATCTCTTTTGAGCTCCAAACCTTCTTGATTTGATACTCCTGCCCTCGTATCTCGATCCGATCCGCCTTGTGTATCAACCACACTCCATAGGTATCTAAAGGAATCCACTTTTTCTAGGGGCTGTCCTGCTACTGTGATGGGACTGTTGCTAGTGCTCCTTATAACCTCATGACCTTGGTCTTGTCCTTGTCGATGTCGATGCCAGAAGTGTGCTTTTGTCCTGGCTGTGGGACAGGAGTGCTGGGTCATCAGCAAAGTTCATCGAGTTGTGTCCACTGTATGTCCCTCCTTTCTTCCTTCCTTCATGCTCCCATTGATCACCGGGATGAAGAGTAACAGCGAACAGCAGGCATCCCTGATGGACTCCAGTCCTGATACAACACATGGGAAATGCAGAAATTCTTATATACTAGGTTATATGTTAAATTGTAATGAGTTCTATAGTATATTAATAAGCTATTTCTGTGTGTATTTCTGTGTGTATTACTTTTGTTCTCAAACTTAAAATTAACCAATGCTCTTATTTTGCATTCTATTTGTTGCTTATTAAACAAAATTTGCAATTTTAATTTTTCCATGTTCTATTTTTTACTGTTATTTTCATGCTTAAAAAAAATGACTTTTAAATTTATATTAAGGCTTTGGTATTTTGAGTTTGAAACCTGTTTATCTAAAATTTTGTATAATAAATGTAATTCTTGTTAGTCTCCCCATCTTATTATTGTTGCTTTTTCTCACCAAACTCTTTGACCACTAAAGTAAATAACACAAAATCAAAATGCTTCATCGAAGAATTTTAAAAAATGAAGGTTATTTTTTCGATTCCATCAGTGGCGTAGCGTGAAGGGGGGCAGTCACCCCCGAGTGCAAGTATGTAGGGGCGCAAAAATTTCTTTGGCCAAAAATTGGTCTTTATTTAAAAACGTTTCAGAAGTAATCATGGAGAATAAAGAATGTTAAATTATTCAAATTAGATTTTTGGAAGAAAAAATCTTTTAAAAATTAATTTTTGAGTAATTATTTAATTTTTTGACACAAACCGTCTACAATATATTTTTTTTTAAAAATAATATCTGGGAGAAAAGTCACGGGAACAAAAGTCACAATGTTCTGTTACCCTGAGCTACCTAAACAATGTAATAGGAAGAAAAGTCAGTTAAATAATAACATTTTAGGGGTGTGGGTGCCAGAATTATCTTTGCCCTCATGCGCTGAGAACCCATGCCACGCCACTGATTATGATGTAGCAAGAATTGTGTTATAATTATCAGAGTTGCTCTTAAAAGTTTCTTGACATGAACCCTACTTAAGCATATTGGTAAATTTTAGATTCATGCCTTTTCTAAGGTATTAGTGTGGAATAATCTTTATGACTAGCAACTATAATTGAAATCATTGTAATGGTTCTATTTTTTACTTTACATACACTCTTGACCATTTGGCACCCCCAGCCTTGTAATAACTATTTACATACTTGTTAAGTGTCATAGTTTATATAGTAATTATCTGTGTGGACGCAGGTTATGGGTTGCATACACAGGTTTGTAAGAGGCAACCATAAAACTACAATAAAGTAGAGGAAATATTTCATGATGTTACACTCTTTGAATTTGCTGAGTGCTAGGTAATTCTTAGGATAGTCACCTATCAGTATTCTTCTTAACTCTTAACATCCTGTTGAAAGTTTTCTAAGTCCAAAGCCCAGTCCTGTAATGATTGAGCAGAAAATGGCTAAAAATGGGTTTGTTCAATCAAATGTTTATAGTGTCTTTACTTGTGGGCAGATTGTTGTGAAAATTGGCAGTATTGCAGAAAAGACTTGTGCAGCCTCAAGATTTTCGGCCATGTTTGTTTATGTGCAGCCTCATGCTCTTTGGGACTTCAAGAGTTAATGTGTTGTAGTTACAATTCAAAACCTTAAATTCTTTGATTAAAGAATAATCTACTTGAAGTTTTTTTTATTTATTCATGTTAGTGGGGTCGCTGCCTTGGTTCTTATCACTGTGATATCTGGCAAGTTTTTCTATTTCAAAGCCCACTGCAATCAGTCTGTTATACAAGAAAGAAATATTCTCTTTCATCCATTTTGTTTTTGTAAGTTGATAAAGGTTGAGAACTATAAACAAGCATCCAAACATTTTTGATTTTACTATTCTTAATAAATATTGTAAAATTTCAATATCCAAGTGGAATGGATATGAGTATGTGGATTGTTTAGTGGACTAAAAGTTTCATTGTGGATGTTAGGTTTAGAGGTGCTAGAAAAATTCAGATTTATAGCTAAATACAAAAAGCCCCCTTTCTCTAATTATTCATTCTCTTGTAAAATCTTTAACAAATTAGTTATAACTTCTTTTTGATTTGGCTATGGAAGTTCATCTGTTCATAAGTGTTCAAATCGGTTTCCCTCCACATCTCTATGGGGAAGAAAGATTCTCTTCTTGCCATTACAGAAAGGACAGATTTTGGTCTCAAAACATTTGACTACAAACTCTGAAAAAAACAAAACATGAAGCCTACAGATGTATATGTTCAGTTCAGTAATAAACTTCTAAAAGCAACTCAAATCTTAAGATTTTATGTAACCATCTGCAATTTCATGCGTCTAATGATTATTATTCCGTTTGCCATTTCTCTTCTGCCACTGTTTACAATGTTGTTTTCCCCCCCTTTGTTTCTGCAGAGGATCTAGCCTATCTGAAAGTTCCACTTCACACTGTAATCAAGCTGACCCCAGTAGCATATGGATGTAGGGTGGAATATGTATCACTCAATATTGAAGCTGTGAATACTCATCGTGAAAAACCAGCTGTGAGTTTTTAATCTCATTTTCTTTGTTTTAAAACAATCCGTATAACTTAGTATTTGTCACTTGTGAGTGCTTTCAACTCACTTTAACCTATTTCACTGAATATCTTTTTATTTCAATTCTGATTTGAAGCAGAATATTTTCATTTTTATAATTTAATCAAACTTTTAAAAATTAATTCTCATTTTTTCTTCTTTCATTTGTAATCCAGCTCTGAAATTTTATTTTTTAAAAAGTAACAATGTTGAATAATTATACTATGAAAAATATTCAATTGTGAATTTTGATAGATTTTTATGAATAAGTCGGTCCATAATTTAACGTGTAAGGAGGACTTAGTAGGTTGTCTTATAAACTGTGATACGAGTCCTGAAATTCCTTAAAAAGGACACAATCCAAAACAATTTGGTAACCGACAGACGAGGAAATTGGTCTCAAAATTCATTTTAAAAAGTCAGATAAAAAACTGTGCTATGTGTCTTGTTGAAGTTCTTCAACTTAACTCACTTGATGAAAAATATTTTTCATACAGTATTATCTATAAAAATGTACTTTTATATGCTCTTTTCGCAATGTAAGATTACTTACATTTCTATTTTCCTCAGAGTAATGGCATTAGCCTTTGAAAGTTAACTTTCTTTTGTAAAACCTTGATACGCTGTGGTGTGGACAACAAACAATTCGTAAAAAGGTAATTATATCCGTTTTGACATCAATACTATGGAATGAGAAATCATTCTTCTCGGCTACTGTCGGTGTTTCAAACCATTGTGATCTTTTGGCCTCTATCGACAGTTTAAAGTCCTCCATTGTATAAAAATAAATAGATACATTTTTAAAAATGGGAATTTCTTTCAGTTCTGAGCAATCATTAAATTAACTATTTTTTAATTTTATTTTTTTTAGAGAATTGCGTCTATAGGTTAGCTACTAGCTTATTTTTTCTAGATTTTTAATTGCAGGGCTTTCAAATTTTAAAATCTTTAATTTAAATAAACAATCTGTAGTTGATGCAATTTACTGATAAAAATGTAAACGTTATAACTGCTTTCCCAATAAAATATTTTTTAATCACTAATGTCTTCTCTCTCTCTCTTTCTCTCTCTCTTTTTTTTCTTTTTTAACTTCCTTAATCATTCCCCCAAAAAGTAAGTCAAACTCTTGCTTGTCTTTGTTAGGTAATCTTTTCTTATGTTTGAACAACTTTTCAATCATGTTTGCTCTCCTATTTTAATAACATTTTTAACACTCTTGAGTTTATGATCATCCATTGAGCAGCACTGTGCCTTGTTCGATATAATAATCTCCCTTGTTCAACTCGGGTTTATATTTGTGTTTTATTACTTTAAAAACAAATTCCCACAAGTTACTTTCTGTTCTTTGCATGTTTTATTATCTAACTATAAAAATAAAGGGACTCTAGGTTCTTTCCTGGATGACTGTATAATAATCTATACCTGTTAGGCCTCTGTACCTGCTGTTACAAAAATAGTTCAATCTTTGTAGTTGGTGAACCAAAATCATGAATTTTAACCAGATAATCTCTGGTTAAAACTAATGTTTTTAGTTTAAAAACTACAGAGATTGAACTAATTATCAGAAATTAAATTTTTGATAGACTAGACATTGTAATTCCAATACAAAATTCAAGTGCCCTGGATTTTCTCCTCTCTTCTTTGAATCTGACAAATTTCTGTTTTGAAAATAATATTTCTCAAGTTTGGTCCATTGTCCATATTTCTGGCCCCAACAACCAATTTTAAAGACATTTCATCTGCAAGAAAAGTAGTTAGCATGCTTGTCATACTAAACTTTGTTTTTACTGGGTTCTATCTAAATGTGCCAAAGAAAATCATTAGTAACAGTAGATAATAAAATCTGCACTAGTCTTAAGGAAACAGAAGCCAACCTACCATCAATTCCTGGCATTTAAAAAAAAAAAGAAATTAACATTCCAGATGTATGTTGTGTTTTGTTTTTTATTTGTTTTGAAGTTAGATTTTTTTTTAAAATACATTTTTTAAAATGACGATATTTGATGGTATATAAGACCCTTCTTATTTTTTCCTGCCAAAAATGGCTCAATCAGTAAACATAACCATCATTGTCCAGCCCCACATTGGCCAGAATGTGAGAAGTTCAGGGCAATGCGTTTTGTTTTCTTAATATTCCCTACTGAAATAAGGTGGGGTCTTATATGCCATCAGATAGAGTAGTATGCAGCTTTTGGTTTGTTCACTAATCATTTTCCCTCCTGTTTATGAACTTGAACAAATTGGCAAATAGTACATAAGTATTTTTCATTAATTTGGCACGAGACTGCTAAAGTTTATAATCACTGCATTTGTCTGTTTGACTAATATTTGATCATCATACAATAGGGACATGTATGTATTGAAAGGATTTTTGAGAACAAAGGCAAATCTGTCTTACATGAAGTTTTAGTATAGGTCCCATTGGTGATATACATAATTAGGTTGATGCAAAAGCTCTCAGCACCATCTTTTGCACAATGTTAGAAAAATCTTAGAAATGTCTATTTATTGCTTGTGCATTCAGCCGACTGTAATAGTCGTTTACGTGATTTAGGGAAATTCAGAAGTTAAGACAATGGATTCCACACAGTGATGAACAGGATCACTGGTCAGCATTTAAACACAGTTGTCTTTCTCTTCTTCCTCGACGCTGTAAAGTCATTTTTGGACAAGATGCATTTATTACAAGAATCCAAAATGGAGGAATGTATTGCTAGATCCAAATTGCCTTCTGAACATGAGGAAAAAGTTCTGTTTGGAATTTTTAAAAAATTTTTATTACGAGTTGCTGGAACCTGGACAAACGGTTGCTGTGCAATTCTGCAGTGAGCAATTGGTTAGTTTGAATGATGCATTAGAAGAAAAAAGATTTTTTTTTTCTTTCTTTTTTGCTAATTCAATGCAACAAATGATCATGGAGCTTGGATGGGAAATTCTTCCACATGTGGCATATTCTCAAGTGCATTTTCAGACTATCATTTGTTTCGTTCCTTGTCTGGTCAACAGTTCAAAGAAGTTCAAGATATCAAAGAATTCATTGAATCAGAATCATTCTTTTATGATGAAATCCACAACTTACCTAAAATCTGGTGTAAAGCTCCCATGAAAGTGAGGGGAAGGGAAATTACTTTGATGACTGACTAATGATGCTACAAATTTATATGAATAGAAGCTTTTGTCACAAAATGCTGAAAACGTTTTGCATCAACCTTATATATTTATTCAATATGATGTCTACATTTCAGAATTACTTTTTCTCAAACCATCTTTTTTAATCCTAGTGAGAAAAGTTGACATCTGGGAGTCTGTGCTAAGAATTATTTTCTCAGAATTAAGAGATCTCATGAAGTATGAACAAAAAAACTAACTACAATGTAATGATTCCTTGTTTATAACCTTAAACTACATGCATGTACTATGCTGTATTCATTTCAGATCGTGCACAGAGGTCGAAGTCATGAAGAAGCCTTGTCCACTATCCATGTGATCACAGACTGAAGCAATTTCTAAGCCAACACTTGACCCTTTGTTCTTCCCAAAATCCTTGACATCTGCAACTGATCTATTGAGTATCAACTCAATTCTCAAGTTTCTCAGTCCATCCAATTTATTTTATTTTTTTGTAAATCTTTTAGCTTTCATTTCTAAATATTTTATTCAAAAACAATTTTTTTAAAATTATATTTTTAAAAAATTAAACTAAAATCACAAAATTGTATGTAAATAATTTATCAAAAGTTACATATCTACAAAAATTGAAATTGTGAGTTGAACATGTTTTTGTTTCGTTAATGAAAATTGGCCAACCTGGAAGTTTGGTTTCCTCTACTTATAAGGATTTAACTTTTGTGAAGAGGAAATTTGTTTGTAAAATCACAAAAAAAAAATGAAATTCTTTTTCAGAATATGAGAACTTGAGCAAATTTATATGAGCAAGCAAAATTTCAGATTAACACTGAAGTTTTTGGAGGAAATAATTTTTTCAATTTTTTTTTTTTTCTAATTCCTATGTAAAATGATGAATCTGTTTTATTGTATATGTCTGTATCCAAGAATGTTATGTGCAGAAAATGGGGATGTAGTGGTGTGATCTCTCACAAAAATGTTCAGTTTCATTGCCTCAATAGGAACAATTTGTAAATCCAAGTGCAAAATCTTGGAAAATTCTAGAACCAGATTTTTAAAAAAATAGTTAATTTGCTATTAAGATTTAGATTTAATAACAATTGCGATCTTTTTTTAAAACATACTTTAAATTTTTAACTTTATCTTAAACTTATTTTAGTTAATAAAAATGGAAAAATGTTTGAGAACTGTTTTCAATACAACAATTGAGTTTCTCTGTTACTGACTATAAAACATTCTCTTTAGTGTTAATCAAAAATGTTAGCTTTTCATCAGAAACAAAACCTTTTAGTTGGTCAGTCTAGTATATCCATAAAGTAATAAAATGAAAAACATCTTGACATGTACTATGCATAAACAGAATTTTAGAAGCAAATTTAAAATTTCTTTCTTACCTAAACAATTGGTTATTTCAGTTGTACTTGGATATATGTCTCATTTTTCCCATGAAATTTTGTTCTGAAAACTTAAAAATATCGGCCTGATAAACACTTAGCTTTTCTTTTCTTTTTCTTTTTAATATTCATGTCTGGTGTTTATTTAAGTTTTTTACCATTTAAATTTTTGTTTGCTCAAATTCTTAATCAATTTTTTTTTTTTTTTTCGTTTCAAAAACCTGTTAAATTGTTGAAAATGAGATTTCTTCTTTTTTCCCTTATCCCCCCCCCCAGCCAGAGTTGGGAAGTTTTGGTCCCTCTTGGTTTTGTCACAGGTGTAATGACTTAATCTTCAATCAAATTTGATTATTTCTTTTCATTCAGAAATTTAAAAATATCCCCTGGCCCTAATATATATGGCAACAGTCCATTATTCTTGAGTATATACCATGTTTCATTGCAGTTCAAAAGTAGCAAAATTAGGCAGGATAAGTTAAGTTGTTTCGCTATTCTGTAAAATCTTGCAATTCTTACTTCTGAAGTGCAATGAGTACTAAGTGGGCTATTTGCCATGTTTTATGTGGTAAAAATGTTGGTTCCTTGGCCTATTTGGACCGATATAACACGGTTTGCGATATAAGGCCCATGAACCCTAACATTTTTACCTATATTATCGACCACTTAATCAAAAGACTTACTTAATATGACTAAAATATTAAATTTCTTCAATTTACAATCAATTAACGTATAATTACATGATGTTTTACATATAATTTCTTTGATTTTGTGATGAAAACAACAGCTTCGTTCACCAATGAACTTGTAATTAACTTTTGATTATCCGCGGTTCAGTTGTCTTCCTTGGACCCCAACACCCGCGTTATAAAGGGGGACTATTGTATTCAGAAGATAAGTCATTTCAGATTTTCATCTTTATAACTCCAACAAATTTTCGAAATGATTGGCAAAAGTAGGGAAAAACCAATTAAATTCTAGAAATTACTTTCATGCTCACAACTGAGTATAGTACATTATATGCATTTTATTTATATAGTAATATTTTGAATTTTCATAAAATGCCTATTTTGATTATAGTGAAAGAATACGGGTGTGTGTCTTGCATTCTTTACACTTGCATTTCACCTGCAGTGACCTTATCTGGCTGTGATCCTTTTTAGTGGTTGATTGCATTCCATGCCTATCGCCACTCGTGTAATGTTTCCGGCAAATTGTAATTTCACATGGCGTGCAATTATGTACAATATTTGAAATTTCACATGGCGTGCAATTATGTACAATAAAGAGTCACTCAAGCCATCCTGTTTAAAAGACATTGATTTTATTAATTCATCTTCAATCCAGTTGTTGGGTGATGGTTCCTTTGCTTATCCGAAGATGGAAAAGGATGAATCTACTCTAAGTGTCGACCCTTTCATCATTCGACCCCCCGAAATACCCAGCCAAATTGTGTTCGTCTGGTCACTTCACTGGCTTCTCTCAGATTGGTATATTTGGGGGGATAAAATAAACAGTGGCCGGAATTCTTTTAGGAACTGCTGCTAATTTTACCATACCTGGGTCTATTCCAGGTAGAGTGTACATACCCCCCCCCCCCCAGCTGATCTGCATACCCAATCCAATTTGAGAAGGTCCATGGTCTATGTGCATGCATAACTATCAGGGTTTTTTTTTTTTAAAAGCACCTAGTTATTTTCCGAGTTCCCATTGCTCCCTTATCAAAAGAATGTTTTCTTTATTTTCTTGAGACCTGCCTAGCTGTCTCCAAATTCTACACTGACAAATTGTTATGTTTGTACAAGTGCCTATCTCTTAGATTTCCTATCTAACTTAAAATGCAGAATGTATAAAATCTTATAAAGTATAATATTTGTAAAATTTTAAATCAGCTAAGAAAGAGGGGGGAGGGGGTTCTATCTGCCCCCATTTGTAATCTAACTTTTATCTGCTGCATTCATTACATTTTAATATGGTTTTGCTAGTAATAGTTTGGGCTTAATCTGCCATGACCAAGTGCAGTTGTATTTGATATGATTTTTATTTTCTCTGAAAATGTCTTCCATTGCAGTATTAAAACCTTCACAATAAGTAACTCAGCATATAAACACATTGTTAGTGGTAACAAATATTGATTTTAATGTCGATACTTAATAAACATTGATTCAGTCTGCTTATTTAGTAGATATAAGTATAGAAATGGGGGGTGGGACAAAACATGTTATAAAATGAGAAAGCCTGTATAAAATATTCTTCTGTTTAGAGTTCTTACTTTAAAAAGTGGTAGATTATAACAATATTTTACAATATTATTAATATTGCTGTTGTTTAGGAACAAATGTTAATTTTTTTTCTCTTTGGAAAAAGTCAATTTGTTTGAATCCATTGTTCACTGTATTTTGATATTTCAGTTTTCAGACCTCTCTGTACAAAACATAGGAAATTTACTAATTAATCTAAATCATTAAAGTTAATGAAACTAATAAGAGAAAGTTTCAATTTCTATTTTGTTTTTAAGATATAAATCACTTGGTTAATTTCAGTGAAATATTGCAAGAACTATACGCAAGCACAGTTGAACTGTATTTTATATTTAAAACCTATAACTGCAATAATTTTCTTGTTCAGTGTCTGTTAAAATGAATGGCTATGGATAAGATTCTATCAATGAAAGTTTTTGTGTGGACTATTAGTTTTTGACTAGTATTTTCTTTCAACCAGAATTGTTTTTTTGTTTTTTTCCACTTGCTTTTTATTGACACTTAATCAGATTGTCAGTGAGTAAACAGCACAGATTGGAAATAAAGGATAAAATGCGATAAAAAGCAACTAACAATTTCAAGATGAAAAAATACTAGTCAAAAATTAATAATGGTTGACAATGTTTCATCTAATAAATAAATTATATTATTATTATTACTACTACTACTACAACTAGTGTATGTAAAAACACTAACAAACCTGGTGCTGAGCAAACAGGGAAGGATGAGTTTATGGATTCGATTTGATCTTCTGCTAGCCATAGTAGCTTATTTGGTAGGACCGTGCCATACATAGGCAGCTTCCTGAGATAAAAAGGATGTAAGTTCGAGTCTCGCCGACAGCTTATTCTTTGTTCTTTATTTCTAATCTACACGGTTTACTCCATGCTGTAGACTGTCAATTTACAGCATTGAGTAAACAGATAAAAAAAGGCAACTAAAAAATACAAGTAAAAAAAAATTAATGGTTGACAATGCTCCATCTAATAAAAAATAGGATATTTCTCATGTGTACTTTCACAATTTATACAAAAACAACTTTCTCCTTTATATATATATACACACACACAATTTATAGAAAAACAAATTTCTCCCTTATATACACACACAATTTATAGAAAAACAAATTTCTCCCCTATATATAAACACACACAATTTATACAAAAACAAATTTCTCCCTTATATATACACACACAATTTATACAAAAACAAATCTCCTTTATATATACACATACAATTTATACAAAAACAAATCTCCCTTATATATACACACAATTTATACAAAAACAAATGAATTATAAATATTTCAAAACCATAGTTGGGAAGATGAGACAAACTAATATTTTTTTAATGGCAATTTGAGGTGCTTATTTGATTTTTATTTCTGTTGTGAGAGTCAAGTTCAAAGAAACTTTTTTTTTTTGCGTGTGTGGATTAAAAAGATTTGTCTCTTTCCATCTTATTCAATTGCTCAATTTAAGGTGTTGTGCACATTCCAGCAGCTTGCAAAAAGAATACATAAATTTCAAAAGATTTATTCAACTTTTCAACTATACTTGAAATAGTGATTCTCAATTTAAGTTGTTGTGCACTTATCAACAGCTTGCAAAAAGAATTCTTAAATTTGAAAAAATTATTTAAATTTTAACTATACTTGAAATATTCATATTGATATAGAAAAATTATTAAAATCAAATTTTGAATTCAAGTTGTTCAAACAATCATTCATTCTAGTTTGCAGATAAACGTCAAAATTACCAAACTTGCACAACGGCTTAAAAACAATGGTTGAATAAATTTTTGTAATCATTCCATAACTAATTGAATTTTTTTTAAAAAACGGTCAAAAATAATTTAAGAGCATTATGTGGAAAAAGATTTCCTCTTAAAATATTGTGATTCTTTGGCCAATCATCAATACAAACTTGTAACTGATTTATGACAAGGAATCTTATATAAAAGCCGTTGTCATTTTTTTTTTTGGTTTCTGTTATGCTAAAGCAAATATAAAATTAACAAAATCCTCATGATTTGAACGTCCGTCCTGGACGTAGATAGGCAAGTAGCATATCCGTTATGCCAACATTACGCTGCTTAAAAATTGGGTGAAATTAAGTTACAAGTTAACCGACCAAGCAGCATGAAAGGCTGCTGCTGATTAGTTTTATTTGCTTGCCTGCAGGCAAAGTAAATAAATCCACTGCTTTTGTTTACATCCAGTACAGAGTACTGCACAAAGCCAAATGAGGCTCAGAAGAGCAGGTTGCACTAATCCATAATTTATCCATACATAACATAATAAAATAATCCTGTATTTTTTGACTATGCTAGTATTTCTATAATTTCTGTAGTACATAAAAAATCCGTTTTAGCCGTTTGTGACTCATGGTCTTAAATCTTTCTTTTTTTTTGTTCAACTGAAGAGATATTTTTTTTTTTTCCTGGTTACTGGGAGAAAGATGAAAATATTTGACATTGCCTGCCCCCTCTTGACAAAAAATTTTTTTATTTAGGATGCAAGTTGGATACAAATGTATTTATAAAAATTCAAATTTAGATATTTACTGAAAATGTATTTTTTAAACAGTCATTAATGATTTCATATTTTTTGTTAAAATGATCCTGAAAAATTGTTGCAATTTTTTTTCTTTTTAGCCAACAATATTTTTTTTTTTTTTTTTTTTTTTTTTTTTTTTTTCTTCATTTTTTTGGCTTAGTCCATAATCTTTTAAGATTCAAAGGGACATCCATGATTGGGTCAATTCTTTACTGTTGAGTTATAATTTTCTTTTGTTTGTGTTTTTGGCCTGCTATTTTCATGAATTTCTCAATGTTACATTGAGAAAGGAAGATGATACATATAAAAATAAAAACTGAAACACACATTCAAACTTGTCACATCATTTTTGAATGTTTGTGAATTTCAAAATCTTTTGTTTCCTTTCCAAAAAATATCGAATCGCTGGTGTCCCCCTCCTCCCATCCCTCCCCCAAAAGCATAGTACTGTAAAGCCTCTTATTCACGGACTAATAGGAGTGGGAGCAGGAGTCCGGTATTACCGAATTATGTATGAAAAAAAACTAAAATAGCCCAAAAAACATACAAATTGCATACACGACACAGTACGTAGATATAAATAATATTGTACGAGAATATAAAATAATTATGAATAGGGGAAATCAGACTAATTTTATTTACTTATAACCCCACACATTTCTTGGTAACCAAGAGTGTAAACAAAGAAGGTGGAGCGATAGGCATGAAGCAGTGCCGTGTCACCTTGTGCACTGACAAGACCAGCACTCACGGATGCCAGGCTCCACCATTTCGGATTGATATTTCTGAAACCGAAACAGCTCGGTTAAACGATCCTTCAGAAAAGTATAATTTAGGTTTATTATTTATCAATTTTCATTTCGTCACAAAGTAGAAAAGTCTATACATTCGAATTACAATATAAACTACAATCTTATTGACCACATTCCGATCAAAATAGCCAGAATATTCCGGAAAAGTGCCTTCATTATTTAAGTTGCAAAAAAGATTATTGTTGCATTTAATTTTCATTTTAGTTTTTCAATATCTAAAAGATTTTTTTTTTTCTTTTTTAAAGGGGTGATTTTATGAACAAAACTTTCCGAAGAGTGTGATTGACCGTTAAAAATCTTGAGTCCGGATGTATGATTTGTGAAACAATGTAAGCAGCAAACATACAGTTATCCCTCGGATTTACAATACCGTTCAGTTATGCGGTATAATTAATTGTGCATAATTTAATCTTAGGTAAAAAGTTTACAATAGTGGGACCCCACTATTACTGTAGCTAGAGAAATTGTTTTTTAACTAATTAAAGTACAGAATTACAAAGATTTAGTATGGTCCTACACTCACGCACACTATCACACAACTTGCTACCCCTATAGAAGTTACTTTTTCTCAAAAACGAAAAATTTCCGGAAAAAAACAAAGGTCAGATTCAGTCAAAGCTACTACTTTACTACATAAGAAAAATATTTTTTCATAATTCTTTAAGTTCGTTCGCTCAAACGAATCTTATATATATTTTTCAATTTTTGGAAAACTAACTTGGCAACCCTGCCGGCACTTTTAAATAGTCCAGATATTCCTGTGGTGGACAAAATATCCACAATGACCAGATTTTGTCCAGTATTTCCAAATTCCAGTGATAAGAAGTCCATTAATAAGAGGGTTTACTTTACTTGGCCCTATGCTGATGTATTTTCTTGATTTTCCGAGTAATACAATCCTAATCGATATTCACATACAGCAATAGTGCAGTTTTGATGTAGTACAGTTAAGGTATTGCTGTACAAATTAATATAACTAAAATATAAGCTGAAAAAAAAACATTAAATTATAATAAGACCTTAAATAGTGCGGTTTTGAACAGTACAGAATATTTTGGATTGAATTAAACGTACTAATCAAGGTATACCTGTATACACTAATTGTCTCCCAACTATTCAGAAACAATTATATTTTTGAGATTCATCAAAAGAAAATATTAAGCATATCACTCAATAGATGTATACTGGACTGAAATTATTGTTAAAGAGAAATCCCTTCCATAAGGCAATGGAAAAATAGCTGTTTGTATAGCTGACAAAGACAATACAATCATGGTGATGGACTTATAGAAATTCTAGAAGAAAAATAATTGGCAAACCAACTCTGCAAGGTTTTGATAGCCATTTTTTTTTCCCTCATGTTGTTCAGTTTGTGGCTTGGCTTTTTCCAGTGCCTGTCTCACTTTCCATCTCTACTCGTCTGCCTGTGTCTTAAGGATTATCAAGGCGGCCTCCTCCATTGAGTCAAACTTGTCCAAGTATGGAACTCGTTTGATGGTTGGTGCGAAGTTGAGGCCTTTGTTTCGCATTGTTTCCTCAGGTACTTAGCTGGTGTTTGCTAATGTTGATAACTGCTTTCATTTGTGCAAATAAAATTGATTTCTACTTACACCTCGTTCCATCTTAATTATTTCAAGCTTATTATTTTATTTTGAATTTCTTTTCAGATTTCTGTCTTACCTTAAACAGCATTATTTTTAAGGGTTTACTAATTTTAGTTTTTAAACTAATGTACTCTGATCTTCATGGGCTGTTGCTGCAAACTAATCTCCGACAATAGTCTTGCGAGAATATACAAACAAACGTGCCGTTAGAACCTGTGTGTGTCATTACATAGTGCTGTTAAAACTAGAGTTTACTGTAGTATTCTCATTTATTCCTTACCTTGGTGTAGTATCTGTTCTTCGAAACTGCCATGGCCCTTTGGGGGTCCTTGTGGTATGCTCGGGTATCGTCCTGGGAGAAGTTGCACAGGATATTTTGGCCAGCTGGTCAGGAGGCGATCACCATTAGCATGCTTAGGTTTCATCCTGAGAAGCTTTTTGGGATCCCACTCACTACCACTCTTTATCCCGGTCCTCATGGCATTTCTCTTAATGACAGGGATTTGGGATTCTACCCCCTCATGTCTCTAGTCATGGGGACATGGGATCCCCCTACTGAATTCGGCACTAAATGACCCAACAAGGGTCGATGTGCCGTTAAACAAAACAATCAATCAATCCTTACCTTGGTTCTAAACACTAGTCAACATAACTCGTATTTGTGACACAAATGATACATTTAACTGGATGAATTATATATTTATTGTTACATATTTTATACACATAGATGTACATGGTTGTATCCGTCATATTGTGAAAAGTCTTTTCCTGTGTTGCAAGTTAATGGCCTAAAATTCCAAGGCCTCTTTAATTGCTTATATGGAGGTGATATGGATGATTTAAGTAAATCAGGCCACATGAGGTGTTAAAGCTTCTGGAAGGAGAAGTGACTTTTCTAGTGGAATGTCTGGATTGTAATCATGAGCTTGCTGTCGGCGCCTGATCTGCCTGCTTCTTTTGGGGACTGGTAGATCCGAGTGATGAGATGGTAATGGCATGCTGAAGAAATACAGATGGAGTAACGCCTGAAAAACAAAATCCATACAGAGTTCTCTTATATTCTTTACAGATTATTTAACACACAACTTGCTACCCCTATAGAAGTTACTTTTTCTCAGAAAAGAAAGATTTCTGGAAAAAACAATGGTTGGATTCAGTCAAAGCAGTTCATACTACTTTACTACATAAGAAAAATATTTTTTCATAATTTAAGTACTTTTTTTTCCTTCATTTTGGATTCACATAAATCAATTTTAATCGCCAGTGACCATCTTGTCCATTTTCCTATCTTCTGAAAGTCTTGTAAATGATGTCTTCTAGTTAACTGCTAGTAAACTTCAAAGACACTTCTAAACTTACCCTAACATTGCAAAACGTGTTGCATTAACCTAATATATATTCTGGCAATTGCTGGTTTGACATTTTATTTAATCTGAAGAGAATTGCCAGAGGAAACTTAAAATCATCCAAGATTAATTCATGTCATCCCTCAGTTTTGTCAGATTTTGCTTCCATTTTAAACTTTTTCCTGATTCTGAAACAGTTATTTAGTTATCTTAATCTGGCAGATCCAGTGACGATCAAATTCCCTAAATTAACGAATTGGTCTGCAAGACAAACTTGCTAATTGCACTACAGCAGGCACTCGAATGGCTTCTTAAACTAATGCAAGTTTCAATGGTGGTATCTAAGATAAATATTGATCCTAGAGAATGCTTAACTGTTGAAAAACTGGATCCTTTGTGTGTGAGACAGATGATGGCATTGGTTCACTAACTGTTAGGATATTAAAAAGAAAATATTGGAATTCTACAGACGTTAATTCTAATAAGTAAATGTGCAGAAGGTTATGAAAGATAAAAAATACTCAACATGATCAAATGATGCATCAGAAATGCATTATTGAATTAAAGTTTACTTGAATTGATTGATTGATCAAGTAAACTGATCAATCTTGAAAGGCTTTGTACCTGTGTTAGATAAGGACAAAGGCTTCTTTGCAATTGTTAATCACACAAATCCATGTTCTACTGTTGGGTTACTTTGTTGTTAATAATGAAGAGTCACACAAATCTGCCCGTGCTTACCTCCTTTGCTGCAATTCTTTCCTTGGACGGATAAACCAGGAATTTCTCCAAAAGATCCAGTGCATGAAGCGAGGCATCCGGAACCAGGTCTTCAAAAGGAATTGGAGGATTCTCGGGAAATGTGATCTTTTTATAATCTGGTAACTCACTCATGCCCTGCAAATTTAAAGATCATTTGTGATTATTTTTATCCAGATTATTATCCTTATTTTTAGAATTTAATATACAACCCCTGGCAAAAATTATGGAATCAGCACACTTCGAGGATGTTCACCCAGTTTTTTTACTTCACAGCAAATAAATAAATCACAGATATGACAAAAAAACAATTTTGTTTAATAGCTTGATATTCTGGCTTCATGAAATATAACTCAAACAAATTAGATTAAAATCTTTAAATTATTGGCACATTTTTTTTCCAGATCAAGTAGAGGAAAGAATTATGGAATCATCAACAAAACAAAATCCCAATTAATACTTTGTTGGTCCTCCTGGGGTTTTTATGACAACCTGTATTCTTTGAGTCATGGATTCCACTAATGAAAAATAATATTCTCCATCAAACTGGTTTCAACTTTCTCAAATAGTGGTTGACAGATCAGCTTTGTAGGATGGAGCCTTGTCATGAACCATTTTAAAAAAGTATCTAGCTTAGAAACTTTTGGTCTGATTTGAACTGAATTCAGAATTTAATTTCTT
>VCCN01000432.1:7027906-7041624 GCA_006491835.1 Architeuthis dux | reverse complement strand
GCGAATAGGAATAAGGAGAGAATGACCAAGGATTTGAAGCAAGAAATGTCGGCATTTAAAGAAATGCCTATATTAAAAAGAAGTGTAGAGGTGAAAACACATAGTGAGCCCTAGACGACTAGGATACTAAGTGAATGAAGAAGGGTTTAACGTGCCAAGGAAGCTGAAGACTGATCCCTAGGCAAGCAACTAGAGAATCGTAAAAAAGGGTTTTATATAGTCGTGCTGACGTCACGGAAAAAAGGAAGCTAGATCTAGTTTCGTATTTCATATGGATCAGAGCTGGTTTCATTGTGGTGATAAAGCCAGCTTGATATTTCTATCCCTATTTTGGTATTTTTAGAAAGTGACCGCTACATATGGAATAACAGCATCATAGAATAATAAGAATTTATTTTACTGAAGATAAAGCATTCGCCGCTCATCGTTTTTCTAAGAGGCGGTGAACTAATACTAATTTGATTACTCAACCTAAAGAGGCTATATAGTAATCCCACCTTGTCCACAAGAGTATTTTAAACGAACAAATGAAATGCATTCATTAAAGTACAAAAGGCTCCAAACTGGGATGCCTCTATGTTCCATCTTGCATAACAACTAGATATGGATTAAATTCAATCACCAAAAAATGCATTACTGTTTGGAATAATTTCACAAAAAACTTAAGATTGATCTACTTAGCCTATCACGATTTGGACTTAAATCTAGCATCAAATCAATTTTCACTAAATCCTACATCTAAATATAAAAACAATCATGTATCTATATCTAAATCTTCTTATGATTTTTTTCTTTTTTTTTCTCTTCTAATATATTCTTCATTGACAAACTCTGCCTTGCTCTTTTGTAACCACTCTTTCCCACAATGTGACTTTGAAGAAAATTTGGACAAATATTTTCTAATTGAACAAATGAAAAACTAAAGTTAATGTCCCTAGATCAGAATACTGCACGAGCATCACCTCTCCCAAAATGAAAAAACAAAAAAAAGCAAAACAAATAAATAAAAGGAGAAAGCATAACATTTGAATATTTGAACATTTAGTAAAGAAATTCTTTTTAAAAATTGGAATCAACGATGCTCTTTGCTTAGTGTTATGCTGAAGGCGTTTGCTTCTTTACGCCAGTGATGATGTCATTTTTGATGTCATAAAACCAAATGACATAAGACTGCGAGATGTCGCAAACCTCTGCGACGCACATCTTTGAGCAGGTCATTATCTAGCTGCACCGAAGCTTCCCGATGGGTTCGAAAGTAATTAGGGTACCCTCCGCCGAGGTGGAAGACTTCTTTATGTTGGGCATTTACCTCCAATGGTTCATACTATTATTCAAAACGCTGAAAACTGTTCACTATATCTATTATATTCGCAGCTTGCAAACGCCACCTAATAGGATGGGTTTCGCGATGGACCAACCAGCATTTAATCAATTCAGGCGATACCAAGCCCACAGGCTAATTTTCTACTACGCTATCAACGTCCTGAAATGCATCTCTATCACATGCATTTATCATTATAAAGTAATAAACATGATGTGGACCGTTAGCGGCTCTGTACTTAAGAATTTAAATATTCAGCGCGGCGAACGAAACAGATCAGCCGTTTCATGTGTAATGGTTAGCGCTGCCTGTACACTTTATCAGGCCGCTAAATACGCCTATATTAATTACGCTCTGAACAGAAGATACAACTTCTGCTACGAAAATATCCTCTCGTTTCAAAAGCATTTGATTATGTATTGGTTTTACAAGTCTCTGTACTTACTAATCATTACATTTACAGTCTTTTTCGGTTACCGCCATTTTGGATTATTTTTCCCATTCTATGCCTGGGCTTTGGTATTACCACTTCTGGGAACGCTGACTCTCATGGCTGGTTGTTTGGCCCATACCGAGGTTCCGGGATCCAACTGGGTCCTAAACAGCACGAAGCGTCTGGCTGGATATTTCGACATACAAATCGATCAAATTTTAATCAACCCTTTCTTAAGAAAACCGGATCGGTTGATGTACAACCTGACTCACCTGCTCAACTTTACCTTGTTTCGTTGCATCAAACTTGATTACAACCTCCTCAGAAAAGACGATATAATTAGCGACGGGTCCGGCTGGAAAAAGCTGGACGGTGACCATATAATGGCAATACTGTGTCACCAGCTTGGACAGTATTACCATAACCACAGTTTCAAGACAGTGATTTCCTGGGCGTCCACTATGTTCTTCCTGGTGGTGAGCGCCTGTCACTTTTTCGGCTATTCGCTGATCCTGAAAGAGCGACCTCTCACTGTGATGTTATTCTATTTCATTCTTTATGTCGTCGACCCTTACCTCAATCTGACAGAACCACTCCAGATCGCTACCCAGCGCCAGTTTCTACACGAGGCAGACACGTTTGTTTCTGATAACGGTTTCGCCCAGGACTTTCAAGAAGCCCTGGTGAAAATGTTTCACTTAGAAATGGAAGAAGACGACGAGGTGTCATTCTACTCTTTCCTCTACCACCCCCGGGTAGCGCTGTATGAAAAAACCGTGACTACCTATAGGATCTTATCATGTGGAATTTAATGGCCGTTCCACTTTTTCTGAAGATTTGATCTTAAATTTATGTAATCTTTAACAGAAGTTTGCGTTTTTACACTTGCGTTTTTGTTGTCTATGGTGAACTGCTTCTCTTTCGGCACAGGGACAGAACTTCTAACATCCCAAGTTCCCAACCACTAGTACACTGCTCTTTTGGCTACTATAAGGGCTACCCCCCCTTTAAACATAACTTCTGTTTAACCCATCACACTCGGATTTTACACCTGAATAAGGCCGAGGAATGGATCGGCCGAAACGTCGTGTTTACAACACAAATAACAAAAAGGATTCTGATTCTCATAATTAAGTAACACCACTCTAAAGGAACGAGGCGGGCTTTTTATGAAATTCAGAATTCAAAAAGACCTTTACTTGAATTTGAAAGTTGATAACTGCAACTGAACGGCTGACTCTTAACCAATGCGCCTACTTTAAATAGCTTACAGTTACCTAATCCTTAGTAATTAAATTGGAGCCTGCCTGGTGCCTGGGGTAACAGTGTATTTCCCAACATGCCAGTAGCCAGGATTTCGAATGCTGGTTTTCAAAACATGTAAGCCCTATCGGCTTGAAAGAACTGTGCAATACATTCTTCCTCGGAAGGAGACGTCCTTTTGGCTAAGATCAAAATGTAGTATCTGTTCTTCGAAACCGCCATGACCTCGAAGTTCAGGGTCCTTCGGGGGTCCTTGTGGCATGCTCGGGTATCGTCCTGGGAGACGTTGCGCAGGATATCTTGACTGTGTCTAGGATCAAAGTTGAGTATCTGTGCTTCGAAACCGCCATGGCCTCGAAGTTCAGAGAACCACGACCCTTCGGGGGTACTTGTGGCATGCTCGGGTATCGTCGTGGGAGAAGTTGCACAGGATATCTTGGCCAGCTGGTCAGGGGGTGATCAACATTAGCATGCTCAGGATTCGTCCTGAGAAGCTTTTGGGATCTCCCCGCTCCACACATTTGTCTCAGTGACAGGGATTTGGGATTCTCCCCCATCAAGTCTCTAGTCACGGGGACATGGGACCCCCCCCCTACTGAATTCGGCACTAAATGACCCACCAAGGGTCGTTGTGCCGCACTAAATTAACGTTAATATCTACGGAAACCTAATCCTACTTGATGGAGATGTTGCTCATTTTATTAGTATTATATGTTTGTTGTTTGGATGTGAGGGAATCCGACAGAATGGTAGATATGATTAGACAATGTGGAAAAGAAAGATTGAGAAAAGCGTGTTACGTCTCAAACATGCTTATCTTCATTAGATTATCATCAGATTATAATAAACATGTTTGAGACGTAACACGCCTTTCTCAATCTTTCTTTTCCACATTGTCTAATCATATCTACCATTAGTATTATATATATTTGTCAGACAATCTCAATATTGATATAAGTTCACATTTCTTATATAATAGTTAATAAAGATCAAGTTCATGCTCCATAGCTTGCAAAGACAGCTCACTAACCAATGTGCTATCAGACGTGGCCCTTTTTCATTCCCAGATAGAGGCTCGAGAAGAAATAGTACTTTGCTCTTATTTTAGTGTTGAAACTAAGTGAGTGGGGGTTCAATCAATCTGGTATTAGAAGCCAGACTACTGGCCTCGTTACCAGCTGAAGAGCTGTTATTTAAATGATAAATATCTATGCAACGAGAATATCGCAGATTTTCGAGGTACACATCAGCGCAGTTGATGGTGAACTTTAATGTCATTTTTGCAGTAATACCTGAATATAACCCTGCCTGAATCTTCTACGATTGCCAGTCATCTCAAGCAAGGTTTTTGCTCAGGTATGTCACGATATTTGACAAGAAAGATACCGTGAAGTTTCTACCAAGCGTTCCCTAACTGTACGCCAAAACAAATGCAAGCCCCAGTCTCCCAAATCAAGAAATCAAGTACTACTCACTATTATCTATCATACTGTATTTAAAGATCAAAATGGCTAATGGTATTGCATGCTTTAACGCTGACTTTGTATCACAAAATTATGGTTTTATTTATAGTAACTTGGATTCTCAAATAATTACCGATTTGGTACTGACCAAACTGCAGGGCCGTCAGAAGCCCCCCCCCCCCAATATGTGTTCCTTATTTTTTTTCGGAAAATACAACAAAAAGCTAACTTTAAGATTACAGAAAGAGTAAATAAACCAATTATCCCCTTCAATTATCTTTTGTTAGTTCATAAGTGTATAATAGACCTATCCCGACAAATACATTGATTTCTGACAGATTTTGAAGCACTATTTTCAAAAATTCCCTAAGCAGCCTTTTGTTCATAATTATCTTCATCAATTAGATATCTAAATATCATCGTGTGCACTTTTTATAATAGGGGTGATTTCCAGCGATCTAAAGTGTGTGGTCTAAAAGAAGATGTCCGCTTCGCTCGCAAACCCCCAATATGAATTTCGTTCCGACGGCCCTGAACTGAACATTGTTTTTCGGCCTTATTTGCTTGATTGATAATCATCTTTTTTAATGAAATATGTAATTAGAACAATTTAGATATTGAATTAGAATAGTTTAGATATGTAAATGGAAGTTATTGTGAATGATGATTAAGACTAGAGAAAGAAAGGGTAAATGTTAGCAATACGCGCTTTCTTTCTCCGTTGTTCCTGCACTAGTAAAAGGGATGAAATGCATGTATGTTGCAAGATGCAAGTTGCACATGGTAACAATTCATTGATAATAAAGAATACAAATACTTGGCAACGATAATAAGAAGTATATTTATTACAGAAGATATAACAAAAAGTAGTTCTCAGCTGATGAGAAGAAGAAAGAATGCATTTAAAGAGTTCGTATACTACTTAGTAAAGTGTATGTCTTTAGTTTATTGAAGATGTTAAGGTAGAGAATGTGTGTGTATGTATGAATGTGAATGCGTACGTACGTAATCGAAATTCAGAACAGCCATATATTTTTATAGTAAGAAGTGAGGGGAAGGTGATAACTGGTCGAAATTGCGGTGTGTTGAACTGTGTATCACCAAGTTCCAAGATGAAATGTAAGGTGACAAGAATAAAAGGGTTTGCCAAATTTATTGTCTACAAAGGTTATCAAGTTGCGAATCAAGTACAGTTTTTTCATGTTACGAAAAGTTGGTTATCTAAAATCACTAGCAGACAAGATAACTTTATTTCTCGGAGTAAAAATCTGGGTGTCAAGTGGTTTAACCTTTTGATCGGAGTGTATGTGCAAAAACACGTGTGTCCGTTACAGATATGTAATTAGAATAATTTGAATATTGATTTATCAACTGTCTATCTGACAAGAGGTTTCAAGCATAAGTAGACGTAGAGCACTGGATTAAATTACTTCATCCAAATTATATATTTTAATTGCAGAAATATATATGTGAGTTTAATGATGATATCTTAATTGTCAACACCCGTGGAAATTCCACGAGTCCAGCTAGTTTTTAATAAATAAGTGATACCAAAACAAGTACAACCAGCAAATGAAAAACATAAAATTAGATGCTAAGAATGAAATTTCAGAAGTGTCTGACACTTACTCTATAAAGTATTTTACTATTATTCTGCATGTTTGTATGTACGACCGTTACGATTTCTGATTACTATTCATTCTCGTTATATCTTTCATCCGTTCTCTTCAATGAACAAGGGTAAGAATGGAAGAGGGTGCTTATGCTTGGATAGGTGCGAAAGGGACTCAACCTTCACTATAGTGTTCCCTCCCCACCTACACTTGTAATATAATGAACAAGGGTAAGAATGGAACAGAGTGCGTATGCTTCAATAGGGGCAAAAGACCTCTATAACTGCCATTCATTCATTACTCCCCCCTCACAAGTTTGAGGCTTAAAATTAAGTTATAATATTAGTAGGGCACAGGAATATAGACAGATAGCAAAAACAATCAATAATAATAATAATTGATACATTAGTTTCATTTGCCTTTGCATGTTATAGATACATTCCATAGGTAATGAATTACTTATCAAAATGATATACTTTAATTGCAGAAATATATATAATGATGATATCTCAACATTGTCAACATCAGTGGAAATTCCACGAGTCCTGTTAGTTTTTAATACATCTGCACAAGCTCATTTAAAGAAGATAATCGAATCGCAACATTTTATTGTCACAATTTACGCTCAATCCAAATACAAAAACTGTGCACAGTAACTTGAAAAGTCACCACCACAAAATTAACGTGAATTTATTCATACTATCTTTAGCAATTGTATTCCATTGAAACTACAGACAGGAAAAGGGGTTTGGCGCTTCTTACTGGTGTACATCAGGGCTCTTAATATGGGCAATGAAATGCGTGTATGTGTTAAAACACGTGTTTTTCATTAACCCCGGTGTCATAAGGTTAAATTATTCTGACGCAAAGTTCGGCGCGATCAAATCTGGAGTCCCCTTTTTGTGAGATAGAGATATCCACAAATCTACCAGGAGTGTCCCTGGAGACTTTGGACCTACTTAAATTCTCGTTTAGCTGGAGACAAGGTCGGGCGAAACGACCCTGTCTGTCCCTTGAGGGCATCGCTTTTTATCATGAAGCGCCATACGATGACACCTGGCCGCTCCCAACCCCAATCCTTCACCTCCGGACACCTCGTTCTTTGTGAAATTATTTTTTCAATTTTTCTCTGTCTGGCGCCAGCTACATCCATATATTAAGTAGAAAAGGTCTGTCTGAAAGACAACGTACAGTATACTTCACTTTTAAAAACATCCATATTAGTACAACGCTCATGATATTTCGATGAAATTATAATTTAGAAGAAGACTAATTCGGTGACTTATTTAATCAATTTGTCCCACTCAACCTTTCTAGGTTTAAATGGGAAGTTATCGGGGGGGGGGACGGAGGTCAAATATTGTTATATATGTGCTTTTCTTAATTAATGCATAAAACGTGACACCCAGACTAAACGCATTCACACTAAAAGCCGGTATATAGTCGACAGTTTTATTAACAGAGAAAAGAAACTGGAAAAGGAAAGAATACATAATGTGATGCAATAAATGTGTACAGAAATAGTATAAATGCCTACATAATACGAAGCAATATAATGCGCACACAAAGCAATGTAACAAATACATACACAATGCAATATAATGCATACACATGGCAATGTAATAAACAGTGTTGTGTTGATCGAAGTAGGCGAAGAGTACGTGAATGAAAATGGACATTGTTCAGGGTTCAAAAGTAGAATTCCAGGGACTAAGTGGAAGAAGGCGGTCCAACACGGTTTTGTAGTAGCAGCGGCGAGACAGATAAATGTCCTTCGCTTAGATAGGGACAAACTAACAAAAGGAAGTCACTCTGCTGTAAGATAGCACTTATGTCAACACATAGTTTTAGCGTAGCAGCGGCGAAGAGATGGAAATGTTCTTCGTCAAGTTAAGAACTGACTATCGAAAATAATTCAGTCTGCGACAAGATGTCCTTGGATCAGGGCGTGATTAGTTTGGCAGCATTCACGAATTGTTAAAGTGTCCCCCACAGAATGGCGAGTAAACGAAAAGGAACTTTTCCTTCCTGTTATAATAGAGAAGTTGGCACTAAAAGTATAAACTCAAAGGCGGACATAACTCAACTTCTGTAAGTGACTTTTGTGTGTCTCCATCATTCGAGCTCACCGGTGTCCGCCTAAACCTTAAGTAAGAAATAGGTCGTGAGCCAGCGCGAATAAATGCATACACAAGGCCATATAATAAATCGGGCAAAACTTAGCTTTAAGTAGAGCAAAATTTAATTCATATTTCTGGTGACATCATCTATATGTTTTCCTTTACAGAAAATTGCTTGTTGCAGTGCGCAACTTCCAGATAATTATGATCCTCATTATAACTCATTAATTGTCCTTAATGATTATGGAAGCTGATCATTATTCGATGATAACAACTTGTTATAGTTGATATTTACTTATTTCAATATATTGCAGACTTGTGTAATAATAGGTGCTCACTCCTAAGCTCAAATGCGAATCGTCTGCTGCAAATGCATTTCGTTTCTTTTTTTTGCGTCAAAACACACAGTAGGAATATTGTTTGCTGACATAGTCTTTACTTAATACAAGATTATAGAAGTATCGTTTGGCTGAAGAGCAGAAGCTTCACACAGTTCACAGCTTTGATCTTATTTATTTCTGTATTTTGTACAACAATGTTGCACAAGGTTGAAAATGGGGCTGTGTAACAGGCTAGTCAAGCATGAGCTGTCTTAACCATAGCTATTCTTTCTCATGGCACAAACATACTGACATTATGTCTTTGAATCAAAAGAATCCATCCAATGACCTCTGGACAACAGGAGTTGGCTTGTGCTATTTTTAGAAGCACTTCCTGCCTGTCTAGGCAGTTGACCTTGGGGCCAACCTCAGCGTCTCGGGTTTGCCGCGCTTTTAGGCAATACTCACCAATCAGACTCAACTTGTCAACTAACCTGGACATATCTATTTCGGGGTCTCCTAAATCAGCATATCTAAAGATCAACTGAATCTTCTAAATGCTAACAACACTATATTCTATTCTTCCTCCCTATAATCTCAATTACTAACCAGTACTAAAAGCCACTAATTAATACTAATACTTATGAAGAAAACAGACAACTGAAAGAACGGACTGCTCACCTTGTGTTTCTACATAGAAAAAAGGTAGGTTCTCTTTCATAAATATTGTTTGATTTCGTGTCTTCCTTCGAAGCCGGGCCCTGTTGGCTGGGGCCTAGAATGCGCCGACTGCATCCCCTGCAGAGGAGTAGGAACCCCCACAACCAGGGGCCACCTGTTCTTTCACCAAAGTCGCAAGACACTGATTAAGAAAACAAAAATAACCTTTGACCAAAGTCGCAAGACACTGATTAAAAAACAAAAACAAAAGTTTACCAAAGTCGCAAGACACTAATTAAAAAAAAACAACATTTCACCAAAGTCGCAAGACTCTAATTAAAAAAAAAGAAAAACCTTTGACCAAAGTCGCAATACTCTAATTTAAAAAATAACCGTTTACCAAAGTCGCAAGACACTAATTAAAAAATAAATAACCGTTTACCAAAGTCGTAAGATTTTAAACTGATTTCGACATTAAATGACTCATCAAAGGTTGATATGCCGCTAAACAAATCAATCAATCAATCATTCCTTCGAAGCCCAAGTCATCACAGTTATATTGCTTTTATTTTATGAACAAGTATAAGGCTGATGCAAACGTTCTCAGTGCCATCTTTTGCACAATGCTAGGGAAATTTTAAAAGTGTCTTTGAAGTTTACAAGGGAAATTCAGAAGTTATGGAAATGGGTTTCACACGAACGGAAAAGAAGATCGGTCAGCCTTTGAACAGTCGCTTTTCTCTTCTTGCTAGACACAGAAAAAAGGAACTTAAAAAAATAAAAATAAAATGCAAAGCAGATTTATTACAAGATTCCCAAAACGAAAAGAATCGTGGCTCGATCCAGGACAGCCTTCAACATTTCGACCTAAACAGAATCTACTGTGTTTGGTGGGGTTCAAAAGGGAATTCTTTATTACGAATTTCTGGAACATGGGCAAACTGTTACTGCGCAATGCTACAGAGAGCAATTGGCGTGTTTGAAGCGTGTTAAATAACTTTTTTCTCAGATAGAAAATTGACTGATGATTTTGCTGCATGACAACACCCATCTTCATGTTGCAAATGCGATGCACCAAATGATCATGGGAAGTTCTTCCACGTGTGGCGTATTATCCAAACCTGACACCTTCAGACTATAACTTGTTTCGTTCCATACGATTCTCCTTGTCTGATTGGCGGTTCCAACAAGTTAACGACACCGAAAGATTTCTGAAATTATTCATAAAATCAAAACCGTAATCATTCTTTTATGATGAAATATGTACTTTGCATGAAAGGTGGCGTAAGATCATAGATCGTAGGTTTAGTCTAACTCCACGAATCGCCTTCTCCACCCACGTTGTGTTTTTAAGATCTGAAGGAGTCTTTCGGTGGAGTTGGTTGAAACGTCTGACGAGATGAGGGTCCGTCAAAAAGAAGGATTTTGCCACAACAATAGCAAGTTGGAATGAAGAAAAGAAACGCTGATTTTCAAATATGACAAAAATGTTGCGTTTTTATTTCTTATTAACCCTTTTCCACTTCCTTAATTCGGTCGGTTATATTTCGTGTGACACGAAGAACCTGTAGCGGCGAAGGGAAGCGGAGTTGGTACTGTCATGGACAGGGCCGTCGGAACCTTATGTGTTCCTTATTTTTTCCAAAAATGCTACAAAAAGCTAGCTTTAAGATTACAGAAAGTGATTATTATCCCTTTCAAATATATTTTGCTAGTTCATAGGTGCATAATAGACCTATCCCGAGTCTGTGGATGACTTGAAAAATACATTGATTTCTGACAGATTTTGAAGCTCTATTTTCAAAAATTCCCTAAGCAGCCTTTTGTTCATAATTATCTTCATCAATTAGATATCTAAATATCATCATATATCAATCAATTAAATAGTGCACGTTTTACAATAGGGGTGTTTTCCAGAGATCTAACGGGTGTAGTCTAAAAAAGAAATTTCGCTTCGCCATGATCGTATTTAAATGGAGTCATTTTTACCTCACCTTTAAAAAAACCTTTACTATGGAGAAATCTCACACTCAAGCCGGCGTCCACAAAACCTTCCTCACAGAAGACCTGATACTCATCAATAGATCGGTTTCTTCCCTCCACAAAACCTTTCGGACGCCGGCACCCATCCTCCATAATCCCAAACAACCCCGGGTTCCATATTTTGTTTTCGTATTTCTGGTTTTCATACCAAACTCCCAAGATACTTAATGTATATTTTACTGGCTTGTAAAATCCAAACTATCAAGATGACTTTCTGGGTCCCCACATCAAACCTACTATGTCAACCCATCTCTCGACCGACCGTTCACACTAGTCATATGTTACAATTCACAACGAAGGAGATTATGTTAAAAAATAAATATTTGTTGTGTAAAATAAATGCTCTTTTAATCTACGGCTTAATTAATTAATCTTAATCTATGAACTTATTGGTGTAACCGCGTACATATATACAGCGATCAAAAATCAAAAGGTGTGAAATTTAACAACAGAAAAAGAGAATTCTCATTAGTTTCCCGCTTTGAAGATTATTAGGAAGTCTGCCAATCGAGGGGTTGGTCTGCCTCACTGTTTTCTTGGAGGCCAGACAATTCTTTCCCCACAATTGGAGAACACTTCGTGAGTACGAAAAGCATGACCTTGGCTGTTAACCATCTGCAAGTCGTATCGATTAAGGTGATATATCTGAGTGTGATTCCTAAGATCACCCAAAGAAATTAACAGTCGTCAACCGTCGCAACGATTTCAGAGCTGCCGCGAGGTGAGATGACAAGTCATGCTCTTCGCAGCAAAGTTCTACTTCGATCCACTACGGTTGGTGGTAAATGGAGGCATTTCTTCATACTATCTCGAGCAATTTTAAAGGGGGGGGTGAAAGGGTACAGCTGCCAGGGATATGGACAGCTAGGGTAGTCGTCGCACCATGGTAACGGTATATCATAGATGAATACAGTGGCGTACCCATGGTGTCACCCCCTCCCCCGAACTTGCTCTCTTCCCAGGATATCTTTTTGTACTACAGTTATACGTACCTAAAAAGATACGCAAAATTTACTTTTTGCATAAAATCTGAGGGGAATCTTTTTTTAATGTACGCTCCTACCCAGTAACATTTCTTCCCATGGGGTTTAAATGTTATAAGACAAGAAATTATACCCAAATGGTTCTTCGGACGATTGAACTCCTTCTTGTTATTTGTGTTGTAAACACGATGTTTCGGCCGATCCATTCTTCGACCTTCTTCAGATGTAAAATCCGAGTGTGATGGGTTAAACAGAAATTATGCTTAAAGGGGGGTAGCCCTTATAGCGCATGGCCCGGGTGTTTCTGTGTCTTTGTCCTGTCGGGTTTAGATTTGTTGGGCTAATTGTCTGGCTAATGCATTTAGTCGACATTTTGATGTGAGCTGCCTCTTTGATTTTTCTGTTTCCAACAACGTTCTCTGTCAATAATCTGGACTTCCTCCCAAAGAGGAAGATGCTCGCCGTTCTCTCTCCAGATGTGGTCGGCCATAGCAGATTTATCTATCTCGCCCCTGATTATGGCCTTCTTGTGTTCATCAAGTCTGACCTTGAGGGGGCGTCCCGTTTCTCCAGTGTAGATAATACCACATTTACAAGGGATGACGTAAACACAGTTGTTCACCAGTTTGGGGCCCCGAGTTGGGGCAACCTTACTTAGCAGATAACGGAGAATAGTTTTTTTTCGATGCATACATACAAATATACATGGACATAATTTCAAAACTATTACTCCTAGATCCCTAACTGTATTTTGCTTTTTATTGCACTACGTAAAATGTCTCACTAACATTAAATATGTTAAAAATAAAAAAGGCTTTTAATTAGTACAGAGTATTGAAAGTTATAATCTTATTTGCGTATCTCAAAAGATACAAAGACAACACACCTTTTCTAGTACCCGTTTAATGAGAATTAAAACAGCACACGTGATAAAATCTGTATTTCCAATATCTTATAAAACTGTAACGTTTTTAGAAATGACAATCGGCAAGGGGATCAGTAATAAGCCTAAGGGAATTGAATGGTTGCTTGTTGCTAAGAGATGAATTCTCTGTAAACGAAGGATCACCGCTCAGCTGGTCCTTGGTCTATGGCGCATAACCTCTTAGAACCTTATTTGCAAGACAGATTAAGGAGATTAACATATATAAATCGTTTTATAATTAAAAATGTGTATGTAAGACTACTCTCAAGTTTTAATTTGAATTATAATGTCGTTATGTTTGTTATAACTACTTAGTCCAGTCTTAGCTCATTTTGCATAAAACGTTTTTACCGTGTTTGGAGGCTGATAAAATTCTCTTTCTCTATGTATATATATTTTTTATATACCTCCAACAAGAATTAATTCCACAATCCATAGACTTTGGACTGTGTACTTGAAGTTTTCTCGTAAAATGCTGAATACCTAGCTTCACTTTTTTAGCTGTAACTTTTCATGCCCATTAGATACAAATTACACTGCTGGAAAGCTGATGAAATTCTCTTTCTAACGATAT
>VCCN01000432.1:7016219-7027382 GCA_006491835.1 Architeuthis dux | reverse complement strand
CTCGCACTAATAAATGTCATTATAATTATTATATATATATATTTATATTGGGTCAGCTAAGAACCCTACATAAGATTCAACAGAGACAACATGGAAGAACTACAAATAGCAGTCCTATCTATGCATGGAAACCTTTCACCAACACTGTATCGATGTTAAAAGACTGACTTCGATTTATATCCGCCGACGATGAAAACTCTTTCGAAACATGTACGGAAAAAACATATAACCAATAAAATTTCATACATATCCTATACTCCTTTATGTATGTATCTCCATCAAGAATTAAATCCACTTTAAAGTTAAAATTTCCCTGTAAAACGCTAAATACCTAGCATCACATTTTGGGCTGTAACCTTTCATGCCCAGCAGATAAAAATTGATACCCTGTTGGAAAAACGATATAGATATAGATATATCTCCATCATGAATTAAATTCACAATCCATAGACTTTGACCTATATGGTGTTGACAGATAGCTACAATGTAGGGGAGGTAATTGTGCATGGATCCGCTCCAAAATTCAATCACTTTTTTCCTAATCTATTGCATGTTTTTTTTAACTTGCTTGGCGTATTTTTCAATTTGCTCAGGAAGAAGTGGACTACTATTGATGAAAATACCAAAGTTCTATTTATAAATTCATTACGACAAATTCTCAGCTTATGAACAATCTCATTATGTATATTCACAATCTGTTCTTTGTCATTTCATATGTAAAATGTTTATTCATTTTCACAATATGAATTTTTGTTAATATATTTCTTAACTGAAATGTACAGTGACTATTTCTCCTCTTTTGTTTAATACTGATATATATTAGGAATAGGGCTCATAATAAATCTTCCCTTTCCTACTTGCCCGCTATGCAAACCATTGATACTGCTGCTACTAATAATACTTCATTGATAAACAAGCCAAATTTACTATGATTTCCGGAGCAAAATACAACATTTCTAAACTTCTATAATATGTTAGTGGAGTTTATTCAAATAGCATAAATGGAGTCATATATACCCATTTATCGACATACTCCTCTACAAAGTTTACCAATTGTCTTATTAAATTTCTTTTAAGATTTCTATGTCCTTTGTGTTGTAGTTATCGCTATTAGCTATTTCTTTCAGTACAAATCATAGTACATAAAACATTATAACTCCTTCAGCGCCAATGAATTTGATGACCAGGCCAAGATAGGCCAGAAGAGGAGGAATTGTAAGATGATAAAAGTTTGCTTTTGTGTGATAATGTTTATTGTTTCATGCCGTGTTCTTTCACTGTATTAATATTAAAACATTCTAGAATAAATCATACTGATATACAGCACGCATATAAATATTAGAGATGGATAGACAAATCAATGGATGTGAATAGGTAAACTTGTTGGTAAGCAGGCGGACGAATGGTACAGAACAGGGCTTCTCAAACTTGTTTCACTTGTGACCCCTTTGAAGCAGACAAATTTTTTTGTGACCTCAACTCGATGGCATAAAAACAATCGGTACTAAGACTGTATATAATTAATCCTTAGTCGTAAACCTAACAATAACTAAATATAGAAACCAATAAAGACCAAAGAAAATTTTATCAAAGATAGTTAATTCATCCAGCTGAATTGCAAATTTCGAACTTTCTTTGATTCTTTCAATGAGTTGCTCAAATTGGTCATTGCTAATTTCAGAAATTCGTCTGTGACCCACAGTATCATTTGACAACAGAATCTTTTTAAAATTTGTCTGCATAATTTTTGTAATTTCATCCCCATGAATATTTCTGGGACCCCTAGTTTCTGAAGTCCTGGTACAGAGTACAACCAGGGACACAAATCTAGTCTCACCTAGTGGCACATGAAACCCTTGTGCCAGCCCAGGCTGTAGCTAAGTCCTCATTGAAGGTTTCTAACATAACACTCCAACACCAATGGTAACTAAGTCCTTGCTGGCGCCCCAGTCCTACCAGTTTCTCCTCCTAAGTTTCTATAGAATATGGAAGAGCAGGTATCAGAGAAGAAATTCAAGCATCATATCAAACCCTATTCAGCTTTGCTCTTTTGTATACAAAGAACATTTTGAAAATGTGGAAGAGTCCATGGTTACTGTTGTGGATATTTTGGTCAGTAGTGATATGTATATGAATATGAATACTTACTAATACTAGAACTTACACTTCCGTTTCAAGTGTACTCGTTGATTACAAATGGCTGAATTCAAAGTTGTGACAATTCTCAAGATACAGGGGAAGGCAGAAGTAACAGGGAGTTTGGTTCTCAGTCCGTAACCATGGACTCTTCCACTTTCCTACTTAAATAATGAACACTGTGATTTTCTTGGTTCTCTCTCCATAACCATTTTAAACAATGGACTCTTCCACTGTAATGATTTTTTCAAAGTTTCTTTTCTAAAAACAAGAACGATACGTCCACATCTGTGATTTCCAATTTCAAAGGGATTCTAAACGAAGTAGTAGTAGCATTACTAGTTGTGGTGGTAGTAGTAGGAAGAGGAAGGTGAGGATGGTTCACTAAAAAATCTGGCTATTAAAAAAAATAATTAGTAAGTTTAAATTAAAGTAAGTGTACAATTTTTATCAATAATTTGTTCTGGAGTCTTAGTGTATGGTTATTTTAAATGAGTATATATAATATTTTTAGCTATAAAGTTAGCTGGAAATGGAAAAGGTTTAGCCATTTTTAAGACAGTTTAGCTATTAATAACAAACGATACTTGGCAACACTGTAATAAACCAAACGCTTGATATGTCATCTATTGATCAGAATGGATATTCTTTTAATGACGTCACACATTCTTTTCTTGACCTTATAGTTAGCAGCTGGTAAATTTCTGGTTCCTTCCTCTTTCTGTTTACATAAACGGAACCGACCGACAGAAAAGCATCTTATAGAGATGTGTTGGGACTCATCTAAAAGAATTCAAATACAGGTAGTCCTTGCTTTTCGAAAAGCTAAAGTAGTGTTCAGCTTTTATTTGCAGGAAACTATTATAGAGGCAGCGCACACACTCTTCTCTCTTCTACACGCTCTCCTTGGATTTATCAAGATTAGTGTCAAGGATATGGAATTTGAGGGACAGCCTGCAGCCCATTTTACTGTAGTTCTTTGCCATAATCTCAACCAGCTCCATAGTTTTCGGACTTGTGATTGCCCCAGAAACCAGAAACCACTCTGACAAAGCTGTACCAAGCTGTTTTCCTAATGAGCTGCTAGGGGAATTCCTTGCACTCCAGGATTTTCTTTATCTGTGGTCCGACGAAGATACCAGCTTTGACCTTTGCCTCAGACAGTACTCTGAACAGCATCTGCTAAGTTGTGTAAGGCTTACAAGGCGTATTTCATCTGCAAAACAACAGCGTCAAGATCTTGCTAGACACCTTAGAGTAGGAGTATGGAGATTTCAAAATGGTGGCATTCCTGATGGGTTTCCCAGGCGGTTTTACCTTGTTTACGTGCTATTTTTTCCTTTGGGACACCTTGGTGCACTACCAAAGGCCGGACTGGCCACTGCCACCCGAATTCTATGTGGGGATGAATGACGTCACGTGGGAGCCACTCGTTGACCTCGGGGAAAGTCTTGATGCCACCACTGCACATAGAATTAGGCCTTATGAAACCATTTGTCACAGAAGGAGTTTGCAGCCTTCAAGTAGCTACCTTCCCTAAGCTGTAGGAGGCAAAATGGGTAAATTACAAAATATCAATGTTCTGATCACAAAAGTTTGAAGTGAATAATAGTCATTTTCTATGATCAAAAAATAACACTTATTATCCAGGAACAAAAAAAAGTTTAGAATATGAGGCTAGGTAAACACTTTTCCTTAAGTAAGAATAATAAATGCAAAAAAAAAAAAAACAAAAAAAAAATGCAATACTATTATTTTAATTTTTTTCATTTGCAGAGTGAACTATTTTTGTCCTACTTTGCACTTTAACGGAGGGGATTTTTGTACATTCCAGTCTAACAACTCTATTTACTTCAGCAAATTAAAAATATTAGATTTTTCAGTTTTAAATACAAGTCATTTTTTTTTAAATCAACAAACGCCATGCGATATCTAAAATAGCACAATTTTTTTTTTTAATTAAAATTGTTTAAAGTGATAATTTAAAAAAATTAATTTTCAATAGTTGATATGCAAATTTATTTGTCCCACTGACAGACACTAGTATTTTTTTCTGTAATTAAATCAAACTTTTTTTTTAACATGTTCGTAATTTAATAATTTAAAAATTGATTCACTGTAAAAAAGAAAGAACAATTAGAAAAGACTTTTAACGTATAGCAAAAAAGGTGTGTGTGTGGGGGGGGGGGCATTCTATTGCCAAATGGACCCACACGCATAAATAAAATATTAAGAAATCTTTTCTTTTTTTTTTTTTAATAAGTTCTCAAAATTCATATTAAATCAAAACCAGAAAAATTAGTATTGAAACAAAATAAAAATAAATAAATAAAAACTTTAAAAATAGATCAAAGTACAAAAGCGATGAAAACAACAAAAATGAACGTCCATGTTTGTTTTGTAGAGACAAAAAATAGAAGCGGACAGTCTAACAGAAAACGCACAGTTACCCGAAATATAGCAAGTAAAATTTCAAACAAACACAACATTTATGTCTACACGGTGTGAAGAGGTAGAAATCCGATAAAAATAAATGCAGGTTCCGACTAGTTTTTATCAAATATCTGAATTAATTTCGAGAACTAGTGTTGTAGAAGAGGCTAGAAAAATGGCGACCAGTTCGGGCGTACATGAAGTTGTTCTCCCATGATGCATTGCGGATGCGTGTCACTTCCGGATCATTGTTCTGTTAGGGGGGATTCCTCATCATGGCGGCGCCAGATGCTGAGCCTCTGTATTGTTTATGTCGTCTACAATACGATGATACACGGTTTATGATTGAATGTGACATCTGTAAGGACTGGTTTCATGGAAAGTAAGTTCATCTCTTCATTATTACTTATTATGGTGTCTGACATAGTTTGCAAAGACGTTGTTTTCTTGGTGGTGCTCATGTACTCTTTTTCTTCTTTCCTATTCCCAGTCTTTGATGCTTGTCTTATGGGTCTTGTTTTTTCGTAAAGATTTTACAACTGCTCGCCTTTTTAAAAGGTCTCTTTTCCTCTGCAACTTTAGAGTTAAGGAAGCCTGCAACCGTTTTCTATTTGTGTCTGTGTTTCACTTTCGGTGTGTGGCTGTTGTCAACTAATAATACAAACAAACAACCTGTCCGATCATGTTTGTTTGGAAATGTCTACTTCTATTGTCGAGCTCTTTGCATTCAGAATTTTTTTTCTCATATCGATGTCTACTGATTAAATACACAGTTTATGTATTTTATAAAATGTTTTAGCTGTCCTCATTATTGCTATTTTATACTTCCCGCGTTTAGTTAAGTACCCCGAAAATATTTTTGAACTACTGGTATTGGTATCTTGTTAATTGTTAGGATATTTGTGTGTGTGCCAATGTTTGCCTTCCCTCTCTCTCGAATTAAATGGGACATTTCAGATCCATGTTCCACCTTTATAATACTAATAAACATTATAAAAGACTGGAAATAACTCTCGAGCTTACTATTTTTTATTTACTAATAAGTTTACTTTTACATCTATCAAATCTGTGTTGTGGTTAAAAGGGCTTTAACAAAACTTGATAATGTGGGGCAGGCTTGTTCGTGTGCCATTCTCTGTGTATTGTTCCATTTTTTTTTTTCCTTTATAGAAATAATATTTTTGTTTGTAAACTAGAGCACATTTTTTTTTATTGCGGTCTGTACTGCTTGCTTTCTATGTGCAAATTCAATAACATTATTTGTATTCACCTATATATCTTATGTACCGCCCAATCCAGGGGAAGCTAATATCACTTCCTAATTTTTGTTAATTCAACCTTCACATCTCGTTTTCTCTATGGACGTCATTTTCACTGACTAATACTAAAAACGTCCCTCCATCTCTCCTGGCTGTGGGCTTGATGTCTTCAATGAATATATTCACTGTTGCGATTGATAGATAAATTATAGCTAATTAATCCGGGTTTGTTTGGTCTTTTTTTAACATCGTTATCTTTCAAAATATTTTTAAAATAAATCTTTCCTCGTTTGTGTTCATATTTATAAACTTTTCGATTAATACTCGAGTTATTCCCCCTCAATCTTTCGTATGCTTTATGATAGTTAGCCTCTTTTTTAAATTTTTTTTATGCAATAAATCTTTATATAAATGTATTATAACGCATCTTTTTTTTATATATAAAGTTAAGAATGAAAAAGATACTCACTTTTTAAGGTACACTTGATAGTAAAGTGTTTATAAAATGTTTTTCATATTTTTTACAGAACTCTGATACACTTGCTTATTTTATTAAGATTTAAGCCAAATTAAAATGTTGGTCTCCGTTTTCAAAATGTATAACCTTATTTTTTTGTTTCATGTGTCAAAAGCAACATTGCTCAAATCAAATTATTCATTGGTTCAAGGATGCTTTAATTGGATTTTGTATTACATTGTGATCTTCTTCAAATTGCAAACAAATGAAATTATTGAAACTGTTTTTTTGGTGAGAAGTTTATTTAATTTCTCATTTTAGTTTAAAGTAATGGATAGCCATATATCAGAAGCGGATTTCAAACTCACAAGCAAACTTTAGGACCTGCTTTATATCAAAATGTTGTTTTGCATAATTTTAGTCCGACAATGCAAATCCTTGAAAAATACAGTGTTCTGTGTAGAATATGCAGTCCAAGCATGGAGTCTATATCTCAAAAAAGATATCACAAAACTAGAAGAGCAACGAATATGGTCCCTGAACCTGAAGCTCTCCCTTATGAAGATAGTTTTAATTTATAAAGTCTAACTACACTAGAAGAATTAGGGGAAATGCAATAGAAACATTCAAAATAATTAAAGGTATAGATAACATCCCAGCTAAAAAGTTGTTTACAATGAACAGAAGAAACAACAACTATATATATAATAAGAACACTGCAAAAAAACACCAAGAAAAACTTCTCTCAAAGAATTGTAAACAACTGGAACTCTCTAGTAGAGCAGGATCTAAATAGTCTAAAAACAGTAAACAACTTCAAGAACAAATACATGTACACAACATGAAGAAAATAACTTAGACAAAGAGGCGAGATACAAGCACAAATATGTGCATCATTTTCACTTGCAAAATTTTCATGTTTCTCAGAGCCAAGCTAATTTTTAAACTTGTTTGAAACACCTTATGGATTATCTACTTTTCTTACTGATTTTTGGAAGAAAACAATGGGATTTTAATTAAGTGATATATACAAGGTAATAAACACTATTAGACAGTTCAAATGGTTCTTTGGGCGATTGAACTCCTTGTTTGTGTTGTAAACACAACGTTTCAGCCTTCTTCAGATGTAAAATCCGAGTGTGATGGAGTAAACAGAAGTTTTATTTTTAAAGGGGGTAACCCTTATAGTGCAGGGCCCTGCTTGTGTTTTTGTCTTGTCGGGTTTAGGTCTGTTGAGAAGCGGAAGCCACATCGGGTTGAACTCCACACTTGCCTGGTTAATGCATTTAGTCAACATTTTGATGTGAGCTGCTTCTTTGATTTTTCTCTTGTTTCCAACATCGTTCTCTGTCAATAATTCGGACTTCCTCTCAGAGAGGAAGATGGTCGCCATTATTTGAATATTAATGACCCTTCTCAAAACTATAGAAAATAACATTATTAGACTGTTTCAATTATATATTTGTACATATTCTAAAATTTTGTGTAAATTTGCTATTATTAAATGAATACTTGAATACCTACATCTTAATTGTGTGTCCAGAGTTGCTTAAAAGAAAACTCTGGACATATCACTTTGAATGCTTGGCTACTTCATATTCTCTCTTATGTTTGTGATATCTAATTAGTTTCACTTTATCCATGAAAATAACTCCTACATCAAATGAATATAGAGTATGTTTATTAAATTCCAAATTTACTTGAAAAATATTTGTCATCATAGACAACTGGAGAACAAAATTTAATCCAAGAGGTCATCAGAATTCAATTTACAAAGAAGGGAGATAAAATATCTATATTGCATGAAATATACACTATTCATGCAGTGAAATATGTAAACACTGCCTCAAAATAAATATCCTTTTTATCTTTGTTCATTTAATTTTGATTATCCAGAAACAAATTTCTCAGATTAACCTTTATTCTCTGGGGGTTTATCATTTACATCAATTAAGTTGTATTTAATAAAATGTTTTTCTTGCTAACTTAAATCACACATGATTTTAGTGGTTATACTTATTTCTTTTCTTCTGATTGGACAATCACATCTTTTGTGGAAGCTAATAATAAAATATTAAAGTAAAAGTAAGAGTTTTATTGGTGTTTAGAAAAACACCAATAAAACTCTCTTACCAGTTTTCTGTTAATTTTTCAGTGTTTTATCCAAATTATACTCAACAAGATTACACTATTTGAAGATAATATTTGTTAGCTAGTATTCAATTACTTTATTGGTTTAATTAAGAGTCTCATGATGACCCTATTGTTTCAAAGTTCACTTTATGCATATATTAAAAATGTAAATGAAGATTGCTAGAGTGGTCACACTTGTGGACATCATGAATTTTACAAGTAGTAAACGTATTACCATGTTTGAAATTAGTTTTTGTTTTTGTTCTCCTAGATGAAGTTGTAATGAAATATTTAATTAATCTGCAAATATCTGTTATGGTATTGATAAGAAAATAGTCAATTTTATAAAAAGTGGTATGTTACAATACTTCATCCAATAATAATAAAGATTTATTGATAAGAAAATAGTTATTCAAGACTATAAGTTTGTGCATATTGAGACAAATTGTCTTGTTTTCTAATATTATTTACTGACATATTCCTAGTTTTATTCCAATTTAATACATTATATACACAAATGAAAATTTAGATTTTGTTTGTTTAACACTGAGAAGTGAGCTTTCTTAATGTATATAAGTAATTTATATTCAGAAGTCTTTATCTTTGAGTTTCTTGTTCTGACAATCACATGATAGAATTTTGTGAACATTGGGAAAAAAAACATTTTGCACATTTTATATCAGAATATAATTTGCTGATAAATGCTGTTCGAGATATAAATAACATGACAATTACACAAAGAGTATTCAATGCAGAAACCTATTTTATTGTGTTTTCCTCTAAATGAAATGGGGGGGGGGTACATATGATCATTTGAATATATTTATATTATAGCTCTATTTCATTTGATTTAGAATAACTTTCAACCCCAAATGGAAGATAATGAGATTTCTTAATGAAAATATCAGCTGTTTCTGATGAAATCTTACAATAAGTTTATATGCAAAGTAGATCGTTGTGTAAAATTTCATAAATGTCTTGGTAGATTTTTGGGTTTTTGTATTATAACAGTCACATTGAAAACAACATTTAGATTTGGAAATAGTAGGGTGTTTAGTAATGTGACAAAAGTTATTTATCAAGGACATAATCATGATTTTTAGTGATGATAAATTGAAAAATTAGTTTTTGATTTGCAGTTTAAAAAAGTCTGAGGATGCAGTAAAACTTTTCCTGGGTTTGTTTTGCTAAGTGAGGTTTCACACTTGCAGAATGAAGAACCCTTTCTTTTGATCAAAATTGGACATGATTGTGTAAATCATGTAATGTTTACTGAGATTGTCCTTACCTTATTCAAAGAGCTTGTATAGATAGTCCATTAAATGCACTCGAACACTTTACTCATGCAGAGTTTTGGTTTTGGTGTTGGAATAGGTTTTTTTTCATTTGCATTGTCAAGTCCTATGACAGTCCTATAATAATTGAGCAGAAAATGGCTAAAAATGGTTTTATTCAAATGTTTATAGTGTCTTTACTCAGATTGTTGTGAAAATTGGCAGTATTGCGAGAAAAACTTGTGCAGCCTCGTGCGTTTTAGGATTTTCATCCGTGTTTGTTTACTTGCTGCCTCATGCTCTTTAAGACTTCAAGAGTTAAAGAAGAAAGTTTATTTTCATTCTTGGTTAGTTAACTGTTTAAATTGTCAAAGTACTTGATTCTTAGTTGATGAATTATCCAGTCTGTATCTAAGTACATTTTTTAACTGTTCAAGGTGCTTATGAATATTGATAGAAACTGAAATATTCATGTTTTTAGGTAATCCCCTGCTCCATTTGTGCAGATTAGCTTCAACTATTGCTCTCAACAGATCATCTAAAACTGTTAGGATTTCATGAGCAATACTAGTTAGAGGGATTAAAGTCATCTTTTCCAAAATTGCCAAACCATCTATGGCATTTTAATACACTTATTGAATCCAAATACTCAGCACATATCGGAGGCATCCGGGGAAAAGATCTTTTTTTTTTTTTTTTTTAATCGATGACGATTGTTTTTGTTGTGGTAGAAAAACAATGTAAACTCCAGGTTTGGACTGGCGTTTGACAATTATTTATTTCCTCAACATTTTAATGGTGTTTTTTTATTATGCTACTAACAACTATAGATAATAATAACAGAGTAAAGAAACAACATTTTGATTTTGGGATGGTTTACATTTCCTTTGGGACGGTTAAAATTGTTTTTCGGGACAGTGGTGAAAAAAGTTAGTCTGGAGCCCAGGCACATGTATTCTTCATAACCTCTGTTGTATTACTGCTGCTCGCATGGCAGATATAACGTACAATAAAATCTTTGTTACCCATGAGTTAAATGTCATCATAGAGAAAATGTTATATCTAATCTACAACTTGGAATTGTCGTTTACATTGTTACCAAGATGTTTGTGAATGGTCGTAAAGTTACAGCTTTCAAACAGAAATAGAATTATTTCATAACAACTTTACTGTTCCAGTCCAGTAAACCAATAGCATCTCATACAGCTATGTTTTACAAAAATGGTTGCCTCAAATGTATATTAATTTAACCATTATTCTTTACATTCTTTGTCCCAGAGAGCATGTAGGTATGTGAAATACTCACATGGAGTTTATAACACTCTTGCTAAAACTAGTTCCAAGTCTCCTTTGAACAGAATCTACTATCTGTCAACTTCCAACTTAATTCTTAAATTTATGAACCACTTGAAACCGCTCCTAAACACACAACTCTTCAATGAATAGAATTTAAATAATGGAACTCTTTTGT
>VCCN01000432.1:7000645-7012518 GCA_006491835.1 Architeuthis dux | reverse complement strand
TTTTTTTTTTTTTTTTTTTTTTAGGCCCCTTTATTAGAAATATTAAAGTAATAACTAATCTTAAATTTACTTGGCTTTATACATTTTCAGAAGATTGTTTTGAAACTTATGAGGAACTTTCTTCAAGGAGAATATTAAAATGAAATTTACACCAAAAACAATCATTACAGATCAGCTTTATTTGTTTCTAATGTTAATTATACTTAAAATACAGTTAAAATATACAAAATGTGATTGGTATAATAAAGATAGAATAAACAATCATTGAGATATAACTGGTTTATGTTTGAGCTTGTTCAACATACCCACTACGATCAATCCATTCATTTACTTGCAAAATCTAAAACTTGCTGATAATATTTTCACTTTTCATGTCCTTATTTTTTATATATATATATTATATATTTATCATTAATCAAGGAAAATTTCCATCTTGTTAAAATCCTGCAGTTTATATTCATTATGCTGCTTTCACATGATTAGTTATTTTAAAAAAGTGGATTTTTTAAATGATTGAAGAATGAAATAATTTTAAAAAATAGTCTAAAGCATAAAATGTTAAGAGATGCTTATATTTCAAATCTTCTTAAAATCAGTCTGTTTCCTTGTTCAGCAATTTCCTAACTTAATATTGAATGTCATTTTTTCATGCTTCCTCTAGCTGCCATATTACAATTATTATCATTCTGTTTCAGTTTTTTGTCTTTCTTACTAGTCTTATTTGTCTTTCCAATCTTTACTTTGTATTATAGTCCTGCTCCTTTCTATTGTTTGTTTTATTATACATTTGTTGAAGGTCTGTCAAGAACTGAAACTATGTTATTTTATATAGAACACACCGTTTTATATTACAACTGCAGAAGATTAGTTGTAAATAATTTCCATTGATGTTTTTAAAATCTACAGACACTTGAAGTCTCTAACTATAAGCTTTAATTGAGAGCACCTCAATGTTATTTTTACTATTTGTCTGTTATTTTATATAGAACACACCGTTTTATTTACAGGGTGTCCCTAAAGTCTGGACACAGGCAAAATGCATATTTTCAATAAAACAAATTTGAGCAACATTTTATTTAATTGAAATATTAATAAATAACATCTTCAATGTGTTTTCCGCCATTTGTGATGCAAAGTTCAATGCGCTTTGCGAGATTCACATGAACTCGATGCATTAACTCCACATTTCCGTCAATTTGAGCACATTCATTTATGATGCGTTCCCTCAGGTGTCTTGTATCTTTAAGTACCAGTTCAATCCTTTCTTCTTTCGATAAACTCATATTTAATCTGTGGGGCAAACAAAATATAGTTATAAATAGTGATATTTCCTATGTGTCCAGACTTTAGGGACACCTCGTAGTTTATAATATGTGTGTTCTGTATACTAAGGTATAGAACCATGAAGAGGTTATTCGCTATTACATGTGCCTAAATTGCTTGGAATCTTTCAAGATCAGGTATATTTTGACGATTGTTCCAAAAGAAAAAATACATTTTTTAACTATAACATTCCAAATGTTTCGGGGCATCGCTGAAATATTGCAAAAATGTAAACAAGAGTTGTTCATCTTAATAAGCTTATTTTAAATTCCTTGGGAGTTATATCCCTTCCATAAGTATAGTGGTGAGGGATGCATACATATATTTATCCACATGTTTGCTACATGTCAGTTGACACCTCCAAATCAGAAATTCTAACATTGAAAAAATCAACATTTTCATCATAAATAAAATGATTTCCTAAGCCTAAGTTATGTGCAGATATGGAATGAGCACTAAATATTTTTCAATTAAATTTAATCTAAAATCACTGAAGCTATTCTATATAAAAGTGTATATTTTAAGACTATATTTCATGTTTTCCATCTTTTTATGAATAATAATCAGTGTTTATTTTTATTAAGTATATTTGCTGAGTTTTGGATGTCTGATTCTTAAATTTTTTAATAGGACATACAGGGCAAAAAATGGACATTATATCTGAAATTGAACACATCTGGCAACCCTGTTTTCCAAGAACATTAAGATTGTTGTATATACCCCCCCCCTCTTGTAATTTTCCAAACTTTGTACATTTGAACTCCCTTCTGTTGTGAAATTGGAAAAATCAACTTTTTTCATCATAAATAAAATGATTTCTAGACAAGCCTAAGTTATGTGCAGATATGGAATGAGCACTAAATATTTTTCAATTATAAAGCATATAGATTTCATATAGTATTTAAATACTAAATGTCTGTAATCATGCTTTAACAAAGGAATAAAATAAAAGTTATTTGTTATGTGACCTCAGTGTGATTACATTATGTACAAAAAGAAAAGTTGTTTATTGATTTCCAAGACATAACATATATAACAAACATCTAAAATCACTGAAGCTATTCTATATAAAAGTGTATATTTTATGACTATATTTCATGTTTTCCATCTTTTTTATTAAGTATATTTATTATGCATATTTTTATTTATTTAATCATTTGAGGAATAACTATCATTCCATTTATTACTATAAAGACAGCAAATGTTTGTTCGTTAACTTGTGTGTATGCGTCTTATAGACTCCCAAACAGCTGCACCCTAGTGGCTGCATATTTGTCAACCCTGCTAGTTGTTAATAAGTTTGTTTACATTTGTGGAAACACTGTAAGAAACCATGGCTAATCCATAAAAACAAACCTTGATTTAACTCTAAATGCAGGAACAAGACGAATCAAATAGAGAAGAAAATTTGAGATAATTTCCAGTTTCTAAGCACATTGTATTTTTTTTTCTTTCTATGAGTTTTTGTTTTGGAAATAAACGGGTGCACTTGTGAAAAATATATAGGTTTAAGTGTAATTGCAAAGCTCACAACAAACTGTTTTATAGCTCTCTAAATTAATGCTTTGGCACACTTGATTGCATAAAATGTATTAAAAAATATGGAGTAGAATATTTATCTTTATTCTTAATAATGGCTATCACAGACTTGATGAAACGAGATAGAGAAAGGAAATGGATTGTTAAGAGGCAGAAAAGAAAGGTTGTTTTTTGGGGTTTTTGTCGGCTGCTTTTGTGAAACAGAATGATTTACTATAAGTGAAAGTTTTGGTAATTTAATAAGGGGGTGGGAAGCAAGAGATAGCGGCGTGAATAGTCGTACGTAAGAGAAGAGAAAGAAGGGAGTTATTTATTTTTCACTCGATTGTCTCAATATTACAGGTATCCTGCTATATACATTTACTAGCTGGAAACCACATGATAGGGCAGATTTTCAACTAGTACTGATAGTTAGAAAAGAACATTTCTTATCTCAGCTTGAAATGAGTTTTCTTTCACCTCTGTGAATATGTATCATCTACATGGCACGAGATTACACTTCAACCCCGATATTACCATTGAGCTTTACCCACAGGTACAGATTGTAAAATCGGGGATTAATGCCATAATAGACTTTTACTTTTTGGTTTAGAATGTGTAGCTTTTTTTTTCTTTTCCAGCAGATTAGATTTCTCAAAATTGGACATGAGTATTCAAAAAATCGGATAAAGTCTGTAAACCCTGTTCCAAGTCTGTCAAATATGGACAGAAAAAAATGAATGGCTAAAAATAGTTAATAATGGCTGAAAGTAGTTAGATTATTATCACAATAAAGAAAATAAGTAGCTAGAACTGATATCCGATATCTAAATTTAGATATAAAATATCAAAGTTGGCATGCTGAATGGAGCCTTAAAGCAGACAATTTTGGATGTCTGATTCTTGAATTTTTTAATAGGACATATAGGGCAAAAAATGGACATGATATCTGAAATTGAACACATCTGGCAACTCTGTTTTCCAAGAACATTAAGATTGCTGTATATACACCCCCCCCTTGTAATTTTCCAAACTTTGTACATTTGAACTCCCTTCTGTTGTTAGCACAACTTCTTAGGTATATAATCCGTAAGGGAAGAGTAAGCCCCCCCCCCCATTCATTCCAGCAACTTGAGATACACAGAGCTGAGACAATTCATAATGTGTCTCAATGGAATGTCTGTCTTGAGTATCAGTATTTATCTCATCACCAAATACTGAAGCTGTTGCCTTACATTGTGTTTATATCGCTAAATATAAAGAGAAATGTTTCTTTGAATACCATCTTGTTCATAATAAAAGAAAAGACAAATGTGCTGTAATGTTTTCATCTTTTTATTCATGCAATATAATTAAAGAAAATCATGTATAACAATTCAAGTGACTCTATGGAAAATATTTCTAAATTCTTATATTTTCTATACAAATGGAGAAGAGCTGTTATCACACTCTGAGGCAAAAAAAAGTACCAAATAACTACACATCCTCTTTTATCTATAACCAGTTTTCTTTCAGACATAAGAGGTTTTTAACAAATTTTTAAAAAGTTGTCATTAAGTCATATTTTAATTGATTAAAACTGCTATTTCATCTAAGAAACCAAACACAACTATTATTTTTATTGGTTCAGGGTATGATTTATGGGCTTTTTTATTCTCAATTAGAGTTGGTGGCACAAAAAGCACCAACATTAATCTTTTGAAAGTATGGTAGAGGCTGAGTGATGAAAATGACTCCAAGAAGAACTTGGTATCTTATTTTATCTACTTTAACAAGGAATCTATATTTTAATAGGCTGGTGTGCATAATGCTTCCACACTCCTCCAAGACTCATTAAACTCTGCCAAGCAGGGCTCCAGACTAACTTTTTTAGAAAAAAACCAACTTAACCGTACCAAAGGAAATGTAAACCATCCCGAAAAGCAACTTTAACCATCCCAAAGGAAATGTAAATGGTCCTAAAATCAAAATGTTGTTTCTTTACTTTATTATCATCTATAGTTGTTAGTTGTTAGTAGCATTGTAGTTGACTTTGTTTTTCTACCGTAACAAAAACAACAAAACGACAAGAACAACCCTCACCAAATTTTTAAAAGAAAGATATCTTCTGACGCTTCTGGGACAGAAGTGATTTTTTTATTTTTCTTAATAAATTTTTAAAAATCACTTCGCCGGGACAACGTTAATTTCGAGCCCTGCTGTCAAATTATCTTACTACCCCAGATATATTAATGACTTTATTGGGATGGAAACTGAGTTCAAACTTTGGACATGTTTTGCAACAAAGAAGGAAAAAGAATATTTTTCACAATAATTACTTTTTTCTGCATTATCAAAAGCTGAATTGTTTGACGCTTTCTTCTAAAATTGCAAAACAATTGAATAAACATTTTAATGTTTATTCAATTTAACTTGAATAATTACTATCTTTATATCATGCCCAGACAACTGCAGAAGATTAGTGGTAAATAATTTCCATTGATGTTTTTACAATATACAAACACTTGAAGTCTCTAACTATAAGCTTTAATTGAAATCACACCAATGTTATTTTTAGTTACTTTTACTATTTGTCTGTTAGTTTATTTATTTCCTCCCTCAAGATCAAAAGCTGTGAATTGCTGCAAGACAACTAGTGCCATACACCAATCTTTGTAGGCTGACCTGTAAAAACTCCATTTTTACCGATTCTTTCCAACTTTTTTGTTTCAGTTGTGTTGGTGTACAAGAACATCAAGCATCAGATATTGAAATTTACCACTGCCCAAACTGCCAAATTGAACATGGACCTCTTGTTTGTGAGTATCTTTGATTGACAAATAAAACAAAAACACTTATATATAACCCCCACCCCACCCAAATGTATTTGAACATGAAACTTGTAATGCTTTTTGTCTTTTTTTTAATTGATCACCCCCAACCTGACATGCTACCAAAAGACATTGGTCACGTGATGGTTTCTATTTAGTGACTAACCAGACCTGTTTTTATTGTTTTAAGAAATTTCTGTCTGTGTACATCATTGGTAAAAGTGGTTATTCCATTGAATGTCTTCTACTGTAAATATACTTCATGAAATAAAATATTGATATTTTTCTGTCACTTATTTTTCTGTTTATTTCTTAAGTGAATTGTATTTTCTCTTTTAGTAAAGAAGAGACGTAACTGGCATCGTCATGATTACTCGGAAACAGACTCTTCAAAAGTAAGTAATTTTTTAAAAAGATTTGTTATCCCTAGTAAAGTTCCTAAATTTGTCTAATATTTCCAAGAATCTTCCCAGAATGCAATCCAATAATATTACACAAGCATCTTCCCAAAAAGCAATCCAATAATATCACAAGCATCTTCCCAGAATGCAATCCAATAATATCACACAAGCATCTTCCCAGAATTCAATCCAATATTATCACACAAGCATCTTCCCAGAATGCAATCCAATAATATTACACAAGCATCTTTCCAGAATGCAATCTAATATCATCACACAAGCATCTTCCCAGAATGCAATCCAATAATATCACAAGCATCTTCCCAGAATGCAATCCAATAATATCACACAAGCATCTTCCCAGAATGCAATCCAATAATATCACACAAGCATCTTCCCAGAATGCAATCCAATAATATCACACAAGCATCTTCCCAGAATGCAATCCAATAATATCACACAAGCATCTTCCCAGAATGCAATCCAATAATATCACACAAGCATCTTCCCAGAATGCAATCCAATAATATCACACAACCTCAAACGAAAACCTCTGCGCTTCATCTGAAGATGTTAGCTGCAATAATGCTAGGTAAAAGGAAAACTTATCACTCAAAAATCCAGTTTACCAATTTAAGGTATTAATCAAATATTTCATTTTAAAATTAAATTTATACCTTGAAAAAGATTGTAAGATATTATGATTTTTCCATACATAAGATTCAAAAGATGATTTGGAATGAGGTCAAAATAATACACAGGACAATATGGGAATATTTGTGAGGTGAAAGAAGCTACACATATGAGTTTATGAAGAAAAATCAATAATGAATGCCTAAGCAGAGTGTAGTGTTTATCACCAAATGGAAACATGCTTGAAATCTTATTTTAGCAGTTAAAGCTCACTACTAACACAACACATTCTGATATATAATTCTGATGAAAAACAAAAGTACTAATTGCATTCTAAAGATCAGATAAAACATACATTTGAGGAAGATCAAAGAACATATCTGCCAAAGTAACAAAAGTGAAGAAAATAACTCACATTATTCCATATATTATTTGGGCTATGTCTATAAGTATACACATGAACTACTATTAATTAATGCCTCCTTTTCTTTCCTGAAATGAACACCATTAAAAAAATTCTCTGCCAAATTTTCAGTTTTGTAAAAGGTGTCAAAAAGATGCTATTGTTTAATAAAAACATCCTTCTATAGCCTTGGTCCATTCATTCACAAGTGCACAATGTTTTGTATTCATTAATATTTTTTGGCAATGAAATTATTCATGTATGCTAATGAATATGGTATTCTATACAGTTGAAACTCATGGGTTTGAACTCTAAAATTTGTATTTTATTTTCCATTGAAAAAAATAGATAGGTACATGCCAATTGGATCTAATTGCTTGGCTGACTAGTCACTAATTTTACTGTTTACTTTTCTGGCTATCTACTCATTCATTAAAAGTTTTTTTTTGCTTTATCCAGGATTTTAACCAATTATGAATTAAATATTCAAACTGTGTTTTATTCATGATTTCACTTTAAACTTTGAAATGCTCGAGACGTAATATTTATTTTTGCTTTTTGTAGGCAGTCCAGACTGGAACTGTTACATTCATCAAAGAACTCAAAAACAGAAATTTTCCCAGGTACAGCAGCCTTCTTACTTGTTTTGCTATAAAATGTTTCAATAAGATATGAAATTTCATTTGGTTTTATATAGGAGAGAAAATTCAAATTTCTTGTGGCTACCAGTTTAAAAGTTGTTGATGGACATAAGAAGAATAAAAAAACATTTTTATTTGGTAGGTATTACCACACCCTTTTCATAATGGTGGATACCAGCAGGCCAAATTTCAAGTTATTCCAAAAGAGGTGTGCAATAGCTCATTTGAAACAGAATTCTATGCTGATAAAACTTTGTAAAGGAACCATATGCTTAAAATTAACCCTTACAAAGTTATTGTGGATTTTATCATCACAAAAATCTTAGATGAGGGTTCCAGAAAAATGTGAATAACTTTTTATAGGCTTTATATAGTTATGTCATCCTTTTGTAACTTTTATTCTGCGTGAAATTCTGCATCTTTTGATGAATAACTTGACATGCTTCAGAAAATGTCAATTTTCACCCTATATAGCTCCGCGGAAAGGTCGCCATTATGGAAAATGGGTGGTAGGCTACCTAATACATGCTGCCTACCAACTTAATTGATCTTTTTCATGTATTTTAAACTTATTCACAATATAAAATATAGAATCCTACAAAATTAATTTTGCAAATTGCATAACAACTTGTTAGAATCTTATTTTTGCTGCTTCATTCGGTTGATGGATTTAATTTTATTTTACAGTGCAGATGAAATTCCTATATTACGGGTAACGGGTGATGATCTCACACCAGAGTTTCTGGAGGAGAATGGCTTTGATGTTCCTATTTTGGTGGAAAAAAAGGATGGTCTTGGCATTGCTGTGCCACCTCCTGATTTTTCCATTCAAGACATAGAGAATATGGTTGGTAAGTACATCTTTTTTACTATTTCTGAGTTAAGATTAAAAATGTATTATTCAAATGGTTCTTCAGACGATTGGGTATTTTGGAAAGAAAGAGTTAAATTTTGGATAAAATACTTTGGTATTCAAATGGTTCTTCGGATGATTGAACTCCTTCTTGTTGTTTGTATTGTTAACACAACGTTTCAGCCAGTCCATTCTTCGACCTTCTTCAGATGTAAAATCTGAGTGTGATGGGTTAAACAGAAGTTATTTTTGAAGGAGATAACCCTTATAGCACAGCCCCACCCCTCAAACATAACTTCTGTTTAACCCATCACACCGGATTTTACACCTGGCCGAAGAATGGATCGACCAAAACGTTGTGTTTACAACACAAATAACAAGAAGTTCAATCATCCAAAGAACCATTTGAATATTAAAGACCCTTCTCAAAACTATAGAAAATATCTAAAAATTTATTGTTGTCATTTTTATTGTTTTCTTTTTTAAGTTTTGCATTTGTTGTGCACTGTTTTTCTCACAAATTTTATTTGTTTATTTTTCAGGTTCGATGCGGGAGATTGATGTAATCGATGTAGCCAGACAAGAGGACTACAAGATGTTAATGCGCGAGTGGACTGAGTATTATAATTGTCCTGATCGAGACAAAATATTTAATGTCATCAGCCTGGAATTTTCAAACACCAAGTAAGAGAATTAATCCTAGTCGACTGAAATCTTAATTTCAAAAGTAAATGCTTACACTAATATACACTAAGATTCCCCAAATCATACCATTACGGTGATACTTTCTAAGACCCTTAAAAATATATCTTGTTTGCCACAGTTTAATATTTTATATGGTATAGTCGATAGCTTGACCAGTTGCTATAGTGACTAACAGAAAACCATTTCTTTACCTATAGAGAGTTCACTTTGAGTTTCTGATAAAATACACATGATGAAGGGGAGAGTACAAAAATGGTGATTATTTTTACTGTGATCACAGCTAGAATTCTTTCTTACGGTATTTTTGCAACTAAGATATATCCGTGACATCAGGGCTCCAGACTAACTTTGTTCACTACTGTCCCGAAAAACAATTTTAACTGTGTGAAGGAAAAGTAAACTGTCCTGAAAAACAATCCACGACAAATTTTTAAAAAAAGAAATATCTTCCCCAGCTGCTTTTTTAAAAAAAAATAATTTTCAAATCACTTCCGTCCTGGAGGCGTCCTGTGGAAGATATTTGTTTGTACCAAACACATTTTTACCGTCCCCGGGACAACATTAATTTCGAGCCCTGTTTGACATAATTGATTATCTCATACTTATTTTCATTCAAATTAATTATCATAGGTTAAATCACATTTATTGGGCTTATTGTTCTAATAAGGTTTGTACAGTTGGGAAGGTTCTCCGTTCAACTGGTGAATTTCTTAATGTTTTGCTTTGCTTAAAATGTTGACAAAAGTTACTTTGCTGGAATACTTAAATTCTTGATAGAGCAATGCCATGATTCAAGTGATGAGATAGTTATTTACTAAGCTTAACTTAGTCAAACACAAGGCCACAGTAGTAGGGTACCCAATGAGAATTAAACTTGCTATGCTAGCGAATTTACTTAAAAAATTAGCTTGCTAACCATCATGCTGTGGTATGTACTCAAATAAAATCCTATAACACATCAAATGATATAGGATTTTATTTAAAGAAACATTTGTAGTAAAGCATACATACATTATACAATACCAAACTTTATATAAATTGAAATAGTAATGAATTACATGTTTTATCCAAAGAAGAGTTTTTTCCTTTTTAATAAATGTTGGTCTAAATATTTGGTTCTAATTTTACTTTTTCAGTGATCCTCCTTGTAAAAACTGCTCTATTCAGACAGATGATGAATAAACAACCAAGAAAATATTAGATGCTAATGATTGCAAATATCAAATTAAACCTCATTCTGTAATGCCAGAAATAGTTCTGTCTGCAAGCATTCAATGATTGGGTATTTTGGAAAGAAAGTGTTAAATTTCGGATAAAATACTTTGGTATTCAAATGGTTCTTCGGACGATTGAACTCCTTCCAGTTATCTTCCAGCCGTCTTCAGGTGTAAAATCCGTGTGTGATGGGTTAAACAAAAGTTATGTTTAAAGGGGGGTAACCCTTATAGCACAGCCCCCCCTCCCCATAAACATAACTTCTGTTTAACCCATCACACTCGGATTTTACACCTAAAGAAGGTCAAAACGTTGTGTTTACACCACAAACAACAAGAAGAACCATTTGAATATTAATGACCCTTCTCAAAACTATAGAAAATAGTTTTGCTTATACATTTTTAATCTCCTATTTTTCTACATCTCTTTTAGATTATCAGATTTGGTTGTGCCACCCGAGATTGTACGCCAAATGAGCTGGGTGAACAATCTGTGGCCAGACCAGTTACCTGAGGACTGCACCTACTCACGGCCAGAGGTACAAAAGTACTGTCTAATGGGTGTACAAGACAGCTTCACTGACTTCCATATTGATTTTGGTGGAACCTCCGTGTGGTACCATGTGCTCCGCGTAAGTACAACGTCTGTCTCTCTGCTGTTATTTCTTTACCAGTCAGAATAGTTCCAAATACCCTAACACCACATAAAACTCCTTTAATGATAAAGAAGCACATGGATTTTCTTTCTAGCAACCAACAACAACAAATAATAAAACTAAAACAAATTTAAAATATTGCTGTGCATTTTCTTTAAAGAAGAAACGTCATTCAATATGAAATTCTTGACAAATGACAACAGTTGCATCTTTTTAAGCTGAAAAATAATGGTCGAAAGAAAGATGAAAATGTTGCTGGACGTTTATCTGAATCCTTTTGATGATGTGGTCATTATGGTAAAGTTAAAGAATTACAAAAAAATAAACTAATTAAGCAACAATCATTCTGATAATTTGATCTAGGGGAGCCTTGCTAAGAACCTAGACAACTGTCAATACCACTGGGTACAGATGTTTGGGACCACCAAAGTTTCTGAACAAACACTTAAACAAAATCCACTACCTGAAAGACACTTCAAGAAGATTTTAAAATGGCTGGAACTTTAATGATTAAGTGAACCAGAAGAGTTCAAAAATACACGAACACTATAAAACTTTAATGATAAAGAGGTACATGGCCACTGACGTTTGGACACCAGCATTTAGAGAAATCAAATAATTTTGGGAAGAAGAATCAAACATTTGCCTACAGGTCAGCTCATTATTAGATTTTTTTCACAATATATGACCATTATTGGATGCAACAAGTTAAAAAA